>VUQH01069426.1:0-40095 GCA_015106775.1 Etroplus canarensis
TAGGTGCATTTTTTGTTTTTTTTTTTTTTTAACTCTTAACAAATTCACTCCAAGGTCAGACCATGCAATGTTCAGAGAAATTGGGAAAACAAACAAACAAAAAAACCAAGAGCTTTATCTCACACTCTACAGGCTTCAGTTAGAATATTAAATGCTAAAGATAAGATAAGATAAGATAAGCCTTTATTAGTCATGCAAGCATGAAATTTGGATTGCAAGCATTAACAGCACAGGTAGTAAGCACAGCACAGGTATTATACATATAACCAAGAAATGACAAGGAAAGTATCCATCTATACATGACCACTGACAAGCAGAAGCAAATCACATTTTACATACACACACATAAAATAAAAGCATATCACAAATATTTAACAATCACTCATACGTAAAAACACATCACAAACATTTTACATATAATAAAAGATCCATCCTACACCTAAAATATATACATTAATGAATAAATAGATAAATAAATATTACACATTATGTCACAATAGCTTTTCCATGGTTAAGAAGTCTAATACTTGCTGGTCCAAAAGTCTTGCTATAGCTTGCTGTTCAGCACCATACGGCCCTTAGCCTTTTTCCCGACGTTAGGGTGTTATATAAGCCTATAAGCACATGAGAGGGATCGATCATGATAGTCAGAGGGATTGGCCATGATAGAAAGATAGTAAAAGACTGAACAAGTATGTCTTGTTTTAAACAGTTGCCAGGAGAAGGCTTTGTCTTAAAAAAAACATGGCACCAATGCCATGAGCACCAATGATCTGGAGCAATCTTTTTTGGACAGATGTGACCAAAGTGGAGATATTTGGCCATAATGCACAGCACCACATTTGGTGAAAACCAAACCCCACATATCAGCATAAATTCCTCATACTAACTTTCAAACACGGTGGTACAGTAGAGAGGTGATGATTTGGGCTTGTTTTGCAGCCACAGGACAGGGCACCGTGCAGTTAGTAAGTTGACCATGAACTCCTCTGTGCACCAAAGTATTCTGGAGTCAAATATGAGGCCATCTGTCTGGCAGCTAAAGCTTGTCTGAAACTGGATCATGCAGCAAGACCATGATCCTAAGTACACCAGCAAATCCACAACAGAATTGCTAAAATAGAAAATAATCAGTGTGTTGTTTAAACTGTTTAACATACTGTGGTGGGACCCTAAGAGAGATGGGCAAAAAGAATGCCAGAAAACCCTAATGAACTGAAGCAAGCAACGTTGCAAAGAATGGTGGACCAAAAATTCTCCACAGTGACTTGAGAGACTGAAACAGACGTGCAGGAGACCTTTGAAAACCTTCTTTTTAACATGACTCATATATGCGGTTCACAAAATTCTTTGCAATTTTAAATCAGTTCAGCTTCCTCCTAATTTGTCACTGCTCAGAGATTTAGACACTGGTCAACTGAAGAGTTCATGCAGGTTAGATTAACAGCCCAACAAAAATCTAACAAGATAACTTCATGTGGAGACCACACAGCTAGATAGCTGAATGTGTGGAGGTTTTTAAAGCAAGCACTTGTCCTGGCTGACATTTGGACAGGCCACTAGTTAATGCGTTGTTTCACACTGTTTAGCCGTGATAGGATGGGCTTGTGCTGTGGACGGAGCCAGGCAGGACCACCTCTCTGGTGGATGACCCTAGTCGCTCAGGGCAGGGGGACAGGTGGAGCAGGACCTCCCACATTTAACCATAGGCCTCCAGCAGAGAACAGTTGCTCATACCTATTGAGGTAGATGATTAAAATGTGTATCAAACAGTTTTTAAAATCATTACATTTATATCAATTTCTGCGGAAAGGGTTGGAGCACAAAAAATCAAAACACACTTTCCAATACACAATTTTTATGCATATTATGTATTTTAAGTTTCCCAGGTCATGTCTGCGAAGAACTACAAGAAATACATTTCACAAGATTAAAGCATCCTTTTGGGGATGTTAAATATTTATTGGAAGATAGATTTGTCAGCTCCAAGTGCTGGCTAAACAAAAGCTGTGTTATTACACCTCAGTCTTTGTGTAGGAGGTTTTAGCATCCCCATGCTACACACAGAGACATAAGGGATGCCCACACACACCCTCCTACATGAATTCAGACCACAAACAGGCAGCATAAACAATGCTGAGTCTGCCTTGTGTTTTATCTCTTTGCCACCCACAGTTTACGCCAGCGGGGAGCTGAAACCTTGCGCTGCCCGGGGTTCATCTGTAAGCCCCCCAGCTAATCACCGTACCCGAGTCGATCACAGAGCATGGCTCCAGACCATTACAACTAAACCACCCTCTGGCTCCCAGTCAAATTATCAAAACACAAACTTGTAACTTTAAACTGCTATCATGCATTATTTCAGTTTCCCACCGACCCAGTTCCGCTGCAGGCTGAAAATGAAGCCAGCTCCGTCTGTATGTTCTCCCCTTTGGAGAATTATAGAGATTGTTTAAAGAGAGCAGTGCTGATGTTTGAGACCCTCACACTCATTTGGACATTCTTTGTGAGTGAGGAGCTCCTCTGGGGCTGGTGTTTGAGTTTTGAGTCATTTCTTCACGCCTCTCAAATGGAAAGAAGACGATCATGATGAACAATAGGAGGAAATGGAGTCATCTTGGATCAGAGATTCCCCTTTTTTCCCCCCTCTGCTTTTCTCTGGCATTAGTCTGACCTGCTTGAGTCATTCTTAACAGTGCTTGACAAAGGAATGCAAATCCATCACGGAAAGGTTATTAACACCCTGAGTTCATCAGTGTAGTCATATTTTAGTCCCAAAAGGGATTATTCACTGATTCATGAGCTGCTCTTGATGCTCTGCCCACTCTTTCTGTATTGGACTGAGGCAGATGAAAGGCGTCATCAGTGGGTTGTTGGTTGTGTTTGTCGGACATGTTTTCCCTGATTCCCTCTCACCGTGTGGTCCCAACTGGCCAGCTTTCAAAAACAGCCTCCCAAGCCTGGGGAGAGGTAGCAATTAAATAGAAGAGGTCCAATATGGCAGCTGCACATGTCACAATGCTGAAATACCAGGCAGTACCACAATATGAAAAAGATATTCAAACCTATTTTTCATCACTACCTGTACACAAGTCCATTGTGTGGTGAAACATAAAAAACAGCATCAGTGTTTTGCCTGCATGAGGCCACAGAATGATGGGTGATATTAAACTAATGGAGTCCAATTTAAGATAGAACTTAAAACAAATTACAAAATTGCAAAAAAAAAAAAAATGAACTATCACGATAAGATTATGGGAGCACTAATTTGGTGATTTGCAAAAAAAAGTCAAGCTCAATGCATAAAAAGATATTAATCATGTAAAACAACACATTATTTCAGCATGCAGTCAGGGAGGCCAGTGACGGAGGGCAGAATGAGACTGATAGTTTTAACTCCTCAATCTGTATCCAGTCACAAAATAATTTTATATGTACAGGAAAAAAATCTCATATTTCCATGAGCAAAAATGAGTTTATTGCACTTGTCTCACAGGTGTGCTTAAAATCAGAAACACTGATTATTTCACAACATGTATCTTTAAGCAAAAAATTAAACATAAGCATTGTAATGTCACCGACGGGTTTGTGGATCTCTGCTTCAAAGCAGAGCATATCCTGCCTTGTCACCTATTTTACTTTAAATGGGACCATAATGTACAAAATGGGCATCATGCTGTATTCAATGACACTTCAAACTAGAGCTTAAGACAATAAACTCACTGGAAAGTGTCTACAGAGGTCATTCATCTGATGAGAAGTAGGGTCATTTTACAGTCATACCTCTTTTTGCAAGCACACAAGTAGTCCCCTGGTGGCCACGAGAAAGAATGCAGTTTTCAGATTATTCTGGATTGGCATAATTTTCTTGACCCCTGAAGGCTCCATTTATCTTTTATATAAATGCAAGTTTATGTTTGTGTTGTGTCAGTTTACAATTTAAATGATTTGCTCTCAATATCTCTTTCCTAGTGACTTTAAAATGGGTAAGATGAAATAGGATACACATTTGACCCTGATTTACAGGGTGGATCATGTTCACGTATGACCTCTTTGCATGATAGTGCTTTAACCTGCATTTGTGGATGGCACAGCTAAGTGTGTTCACAGAAAATGGTTTCTGGAAGTGTTCCTGAGCCCATTCATTAATTTCCATAACAGAATCATGTCTGTTTGCAATACCTGATGACCCAAAAATCACAAGCATCCAATATTAGTTTTCAGATGTGTCCCTGTTGCACAGAGAGGTCTCCAGATTCTTGGAATCTTTTGATGATATTATGCACTGCTGATGAATGAATGTCTAAAGTCTTTGCAAGTTTACATTGAGCAACGTTATTCTGAAATTGCTCCAAAATTTGTAGATATAATTTCTGGCAGAGTGCTGAATCTCCGATCTGCCAATCTTTACATTTGAGAGCCTCTGCCTCTCGAAGGTGCTCTTTTTATACCCAGTCACATTACTGGCTTGTTGTCAGTTCACTTCATAAGTTGCAACATGTTCCTCCAGCTGTTTATTTTAGTACCGCTTACTTTTACAGTCTTTTGTTGCCCTGTCCCAACTTTTTTGAGATGTGTTGTCGCCATCATATTCAAGATAAGCTAGCATTTTTCGTGACATAGTAAACTGTCTCACTTTCAGCATTTGATATGTTTTCTGTTATTTTGTGAGTGAAATATTGATTTATGGGATTTGCAAATCATAGCATTGTGTTTTTATTTATATTTTATGCAGCGTCCCAATCTTTTTGGATTTGGGGTTATACTGAAGCCCAGTCCTCAGTTCATATTCTTCCAATATAGATGCTGATAATGAAATAAATAGACTAAAGTCAACTTATTTTGGACTGATTATTATAAACACCAAAACCAGTAGATAATTTTCATCCTTGCTCACTTTAACTATAGCTTACATTATAGCGAGTGATAGTAATTTTCTATGAATTATCAAGGTCAGCAATCTGGCCATTTTTGTAACATAGTAGCAAGTAGATTTCTTTGGATTTGTACATTTAGAAAAAAGAATACCATCATTGTTACTAGATAGCCAAGCCTTTCTTATTTGAAATTAAATTTGTTGTATTGTTCTCTAAAGTGATTTTTGCTGTACATACATCACTGTTTAGCTCTTTCTGTATTCAGCTTAATTTAAAGCACTTTTTACCCATTTCCTTCAAAAATTGCAGTCCTTCCCACTTAAGATTTTCACTCATTTAGTTCAAGAATTGTTACATGATACACGATTTCCCCCATCATGCTACTCACTTCTCAGACAGCAGATATGTTTGAGCAAAAACGATACTTTTGTCCATATTCGTTGACCAAAATATGAGGCCGGCTTGAAGTTGAAGTTGGTTATAGGGCAGTTTTGGACCAGATGTGGCCCAAATGTGGTGGGGTTCTGGAGTCAACACCCTTAGGCAATGTCAAATGTGGCCCATGGAAAATTTGCAAATATGGGCCGTATTTGGCAATCATTGCTACCTGAGTTGCCAAAGTTATAGCATGGAACATCACAGACAAAAAGCTACATGGGAACATTTCTTTGATGTTCATGTCACCTAACAGCTTCTGCTTGTTACAGTACAGCCTGGGTGCATGCTTTTAATATGTGTCATCTACTTCTGGACTTATCTTGCTTTTCAGCAAGCGTCTGTGCCAGGAAAATGGTCACTTGAGTCAGTAAAAGGAAAAACTGGATAGTGAGTATAATGGGAGGAGCTATGGGACACCTTGGGTAAACACAACAGGGTCATCTGAGGTTCAAACCCAAGAAACTGATGGTAAGGCCTTTCTCTGTTTTTCTTTCTCCTTCAGTTTTCAGGCACATCTGAAATTACTTTGGGGCCAAAAAGGGTCCCAATATCATCTTTATCTCTCCTGGCTTCTGACTTTTCCTCACACGCATACACACACACAAACACACTGTAAAACTTTTCCATTACAGTGACACAGTCCTCTGTGGAGTCGATAAATGATGAGTGTATCTGCATTTGATATGTTTGTACGTGTGTGTGTTACTGAAACCATTGCACCAGGTGAGATCTATCCACCGAGACGCTGCTCGACAGAATGTGCGGAATTTCAAAACCCATCTCCTCCCGAGACGAGTATGAAGATGATTTGCACCCATGCAACCCCAGCTTTATATCACTGCAAAGAAGTCTTCACTTCACTTCACTGTGCCCCTGGAGTTAAAGTTACATGATGAATGACGGGGCAATCAGATCGACTTTCCAATGCACCGAGACACAGTCGCCCTTGAGACAACGCCGGAGGAAGAAATGTTTCACAGTGATGCCAAAAGGACATCCAGATAAAGACGAAGCAAATACAGAGTTTGTGACTCAAAAGATAACAACCGATAGGCAACAATACATTTCTTTAAGCGATAATTTATCTCTTCGGCATGAATCAATCTTCAAAACCTCATTTTCCCAAGAGGAATATGAAAAAGTGAGAGGAGGGGTCCAGAGTGGTTTGGGGTGATGGGGTTAGAAGGGATTGGGGTGTCACTGTGCTGTTGAGCCTTCATTGAGCACTTGATAAATGCTCTGTAACCAATGGAGATAGAGTGCCCCCATAGCCAGGGCGAACACACAATCTTCTCAGCAGATTAACTCCCATTGATTTATAGAGATTTACCTCAGGGAAGAAAACAGCTGGAAAAAGGACAAATACCGAAACTGGCAAGACATAAATTCATTGTAAGGGAAGCCAGTTCATTTGTTAAAAAGATTATTCTTATCATTGTAAAGCAGATATGGGATAGAATTACTTAATAAGCAACAGGGTTACGTGACACAGATAATCCTGCATTTCCTGACATTTTAGTGTATTTCAGATATTCCTGCATCACCTATTTCTCTGCCACTGGAAACACAAGTACTATCATACAAACGGTATTAGAACGTTTTTATGCACAACATTAAATAGGAAAACAGTTGCCCATTTGTACACCTGCAGTATAATTAACACTCATTTGTTTCCGTCCACTTGATGGATTAAAATTCGATCTGCACTCTCCTTTGAGCTTTCTCCTGCTTGGAAAAATGTCTAACTCTTTAGTTAGCACTTTGTCAGCTCACTAACTTCATGTGTCTTTTTTTGGAGCTGTTGCATAGCAGGTTTATAGAAGCATTTTTTTCACAGAAATCATCTGGCAGTTATGTGAAATAAGAGTATCAGTCACAAATCCAAAGCAATAAAATTAAAGATGTTAAAAGGCTTTTGGTTTCATTGTCGCTGCAAATTCCTTTTTAAAAATTTGATCAATCTCTCACATGCACTCACAGGCCACTTTATTAGGTTAGACATTAGAGAATGCTATTGACATCGCACGTTCACACGAGCTGTCGCAACACCAGCTGAAGACCATGTTTTCTCCAGTGGCAAGTACAGCTAGTCAATCCACTCACGTCATCACTAAAAGTACATAGCAATCCCAGCACGCATGCGGAAGTGAACACGGACACACAGAGAAATGTCAGACAAAGGGTCGTCAAAGCAACAAATGTAAGAAATTCAACAATTTTGCTAGTATGCAGGGCAAAGCAAGTAAAGCCAAACTTAAGAAAGTGCATATTGTCTCAGAAAGCACAGAAGAGCCACCAAATGATCTGAATGTTGATACCATCAAAAAGCTGCCTGCAGATACAGCCAGAGAACAGGCATATTTCACAAGATATTCAGGAATGTAGTACTAAGCTCTCCTGGTAGTAGTATCTCAGGTTACGGTGGGCAAAAGCTCAAAGTAGAGGGGGCCTGCAAACTCACATGGAAACACAAAGACAAAACAATTCTACTGGACTTTGACATAGCCTGTGCAAAAGATGAACCCCCATTTAAAGGCTGCAAGCATGCTTAGACCTAAACATTGTTAATCTAGTACACATGGTAAACTCACAACCCAAAGCACAACCTGATATCACAAAAGAGTGGACTGTTTCCCTCAATAACACCTGTAGTGTGTCCGAAATGCCGCATCCCATATGGACTACGTGATCGTCTAGAAAAAATTGAGTAATCAATGCTGTTCAAATGGAACACACTGTCACTGTTGATTAATATAGCAGATACTTTGAGGTAAAAAATTAGCACCCTCACATCCTCAACTGTAACAAAAAATTTGAAGGCCATGTTTGCTACATCTGGAATACCTGAGACTGTCATCAGTTATAATGGACCTTGTTACAGTTCACAGGAGTTCAGAGACTTTGCTCATGCATGGGACTTTGAACATATCACCCTCAGAGTAATGGATTAGCTGAGAGAACTGTACAAACAGCAAAGGCGCTCATGGACAAAGCATATGCACAAAGGGTGAATACCTACCTCAGCTTGCAAGAATACAGAAACACTCCAGTTGATGGGTTGAAGTCACCAGCCCAGCTACTGATGAGTCGGTGTCTGCGCTCTATTCTTCCAACTACGGAGAAACACCTTCAACCAGTGCTGGCCTGCCGCAGCACAGTCCATAGCAGTAGGGAACTGTGCCAGCAATGACAAAAGCAATATTACAACAGGTCTGCTAAAACACTGCCTGAATTACCAGTGGGTGTCACAGTCCGCTACCAGCTTCCAGCTGGGATGTGGAAACCTGCTACTGTCTTCGAGCCAGTCAGCACACAGAGGTCGCATAACATCCTCACTGAAGAAGGTCAGGTGCTCAGGCGCAACAGGCGCCATCTTCTACAGACTTCCAAAGGTGGTATCACCCAAATGTATCAACAGACACAAACAGACTGGACCCTGATCATGCTGATTCTAACACCTCACAGCAGAGCACTGAGCACACACACAACACACATCCAAGCCCCAAACAGTCACCGCATTACACCACAACAAGATCAGGCTGCACTGTGAAGCCAAGAACTGTATTGGATTTATAAGACACACAAAACAGAATGGAAGAACTGTGAACGTTTCCTGTATTTCTGCAGTTGAAGACATGTTTCGAAGTCACTGTATGTTCATGCTGTAATAGTAGTTATTCAGAAATAATCTTTCTGCACATAGTGAGTCCATAGTTGTTGTTATTTTTCTTTTTAAGAAAGGGGATGTAATATCCTGGAATGTTTTGATTGATGGGCGTCATAGAGATGCGCCAGGGGTTGGCAGTGTGTATTAATAAAAATGGCGGTTCCATGTTTACAGATCTCATTTCATCTATATAATTAAGTGCTGAGAAGGCAGCAAACATTTATTAAGTTATCTATAAGTTATCAAGACATTCTATATAAGTTACTAATATGTTATGTATACATCCAGAATTTAAAAAAAAAAATGCATATGTCAGCATTTTAGAGAAATTTTGATACGTCAGTATATGTTGGTTAAATCATCAAGGCGTGATAGGGCCCTTACAGCTGAGAATAAACAGGATATGGACTCTTGTAACCAAACTGCCACAAAATGACAAAAGACAAAAAAAAATCTATCCTTTACTTTTAATCCGGGGTTGCTAGGTCTGCAGTTTTCTCCTCTGAACTGGGCTATTTTGAAAATGTTGCTGTACAGTAAAAATGTTCTCATCTGTGGGCTGAGTTGCATGAAAACTGATTTCTGGGCTAGTTGTGATTGGCTTTTTGGGTGGTTTTGGATGGCTTAATGACTGGAAGCTAAACGAGCCTTTTGATTTGTCTGAGTCTGGCATCGTTCTCATTAATGTGTCATGCTAATCTTGTAAACTTCACTTCCATTGCAGAGATTTAGCGAAATAGGCAGTTTGCACAAATTTGGGGCATATTCATCTGCACACCCTCACTGGTATCCACATTAATGGGAAAATCAGCAGGTTACTTTTTTAGAGCGGTAGTTAACATCTTAGACGGTTAAAAAAATTATTAATAAGTCATGTAGCACTTTGTAAGCAAAAAGTGAATGGGAAACTGAACAGAATTAAAGAACTGGATGGTAATTCTCAGTACTTTTGTCATAAAAGTTGACACCTGGTAAATTGAGCCATTGTTCATATGATAAATATTGAATAAATCAGCTTTAAATGGTAACTGTGTGAATGCTGTTCTCACATACTTTTGAAATGGTCTTCCTGCCAAGTACTGGTTTTCAAATGTATCTGGGTTGTTAATAAACCTGCCAGCAATTAGAGATGTCAGAGAAGGTTTAATAATTCAGGCTCTGAGAAGAAGCTATAAGTACAGAATATCTGAGAAGCTGAAATCAGGAAAGAGGAGAGGAGATAATGCTGGAGTCAGAAGGTAGCTGTGGAGAAAGAAACCTACATGGGATTAACTTGGAAAGAATATAGTTTTGCTTTGTTAAGCCAGATGATCTCTCTTTTCTCTTTCCCATAACTGCTTCCCTTCTGCTCCCCAATATTAACACCCCTCCATTAAAGTGAAATATCAGATGTTCCCGTGACATCAAGCCAAAAAGCCTGAATCTTTGCCACAAAACATCCACTCAGCAAACACGTTTTGTTTCTTTTTTTACAGCCAGGCAAAAGCATATTAATTGCACAGTGTTAAAATGTTTTATAGTGCCCAGCATGGTGCTTTTGTTTTCTCAAGCAAATCCCCAGACAAGTCTGGGCAAGTCCAGTCACGACACAGTACTTCAGGGGACTTTCACTGAGTCATGTTAGTGCACACAAGTAACATCATGAGTGTTGAAGCCAAGTTACATCGGTCCAGGTCATGCTGCATTAATGTTACATTGTGTGTTATGTTAGAAGTAATTAGTTTCAGCACCTTCACATACATAGGTCGCATGGAGTTCTAATTAAATGTATCATCTCATTAAGTTACATTTCA
This sequence comes from Etroplus canarensis, assembly GCA_015106775.1. Lineage (NCBI taxonomy): Eukaryota > Metazoa > Chordata > Actinopteri > Cichliformes > Cichlidae > Etroplus > Etroplus canarensis. The sequence continues at coordinate 10,776 of VUQH01069426.1, forward strand.
CTTAAGCTGTTTTCTTTTTATATTTAGTTAAATGTACAATTTATGCTCACTACATGGGAACTACCTGTCTGGAAATTCTCTTCCATTCTATCTAAATACAACCAAAACAAAAAAGATACCACAATAACAGACATTACATAGATTTAACAATAAATTGCCCTCCAAAATAGCAGCAATGTCATCAACAATCAAAGCGCCACAAAGTGACACACACCTCATATCTGGATTTGTTTAGCAGAGTTACACTGGAAGCAATAAGACTGCAGTCAAAAGCTATGATTCATCACTGAGGATTGCTCGCCCCTTCCCCACCACTCGGGACTCACTAAGCTGTGTCATGCTGTTTTGTTGTTGATGTGCAATCTCAGTGGACATATTTACAACCTCGCTGAATTTGTTCCTATTAACTACAGTCAGTGAAAAATAATAAGGCAATAAAACAGAAAGCCAGAATACTCTTCAAGTAAGCAGTAGAAAAGAGCCAGCGTAAGTGCATATCCACTTCAAATTGTTGCACCATTTCTTGTAAATGACACCTGACCGTGACGGATCTTCAACAGACACTGTGCCTAATATTTAGGAACAGTGATTGTATTTAGTGTAAAGAGTAAAATAAAACAGGAGGAGTAACACTCCCATGTGGTTCTCCAGTGTCAGTGGTAACTGATGACACAACTGCATTTCCTCTAACACACTGTGATGCAACAGTCCAAAAGAACTTTATACATCTGATCATTGAGCAGTTCACCTTCACGTGTAACACACTTTCCATCAAAATGCACAGCCTTGTATGCTCACTGGTCACTTTATTGGGTACACCTGTCCAACTGCTTGTTAATTTGAGTATTTATTCTGGTCAAGACAACCAGCTGAAGTTCAAACTGAGCACCAGAATGGGGAATAAATCAGATTTAAGTGACTTTGAATGTGGCATGGTCATTGCTGTATTTCAGAAACTGCTGAATTACTGATTGATTGCTTCAAGCTGATAGGAAAACAACGGTAACTCAAATAATCACTTTATACAACCACGGTATGCAGAATTGCATCTCTGAAGGCATGTTAGAATGGCCAGTAGCGGCTGGGTCAAAATAGGAGGCTTGAGGAAGAGATGAGGTACAGACCAACCAGGTGTTTATTCACCAACACTGATGAACATACAAATAAAAACAATGTTGTCCAGAGGAGGCTGAAACCACATGCCACCTCTGGTGTTGACTGGCAGTTTCTTATAGCCTGCTCATCATCAGCCTACAACCATAACATTTACATAGGGGGGACTTACATCAATAATTAAACTCACAAATTCTACACTTAACTTTCCTAAGAAAACTTTATTAAGATTAATGAACATTACTAAAACCCATAACTATTAAATGAATTTTACACCATCTTGCCTACCACCTATTACATCAATAAAAACGTTACAAATATTACCATCCCCAATCAATTCTTTGTGGTGCCACCAGGAACCTTTAAAAGAATGCTCAGGCACTGGGGACACAGGTGAGATTCACATCAACACAACATTTCACTCAGTTATCAGTTACTTCCCTGCATCCAAATTAAGATTAAAAAGATTTCTTATTGGCCTAAAACTTGTCAGTTATTCATTATCATTTCCAGGTCAGATCTACCAGTACCAGCTGGCAGGCCACACCCAAAAAACATTTAAAGAAATTAATAAAATACTACATCAGTCTGTATGTGTGTCTATTTCTTAATGAATGTCACCCATGTGCCAGTATGGTGTAATAAATTTAAGTAATGGAGTGGACCTTCATTACAAGGCACAACATGTCGACCCTTGAAGCAGATGGGCTACAGCAGCAGAAGACCACAATGGTGCTGCTCCTGTCAGATGCTGAAAGAACAGGAAATTGAGTCTACAATTCACATTGGTGCACTGAAATTTTACATTAGAAGACTAGGGAAATTTCTCCTGGTCTGCTGAGTCTTGATTTCTGCTGCAACATTTAGATGGTATAAAGTAAGATTGTGGCATAAACAACGTGAAAGCATAGAGCCATACTGCCTTTTATCAATGCTTCAGGCTGCTGCTGGTGGTGTAATAATGTGGGGGACATTTTCTTGCCAAACTTTGGGTCCCTCAGCACTAGCTGAGCATTGCTAAAGACCACAGACTACTGAGTATTGTTGCTGGCCATGTCCTTTTTCTTTATGACCACAGTCTATCCATCTTCTGATGGCTGCCTCCAGCAGGGTAGCATGCCATGTCACAAAGCTCAGATCATCTCAAACCAGTTTGTTTTATTCTACTCAAATGGCCCCCACAGTCACCAGATCACAATCCCCTGTAGCACCTTTGTGATGTATGGTGCATCATAGATGTAGCAACTGTGTGATGCTACCATGTCAGTATGGACCAAAATCTCTGAGGAATGTTTCCAGCACATTGTTAAGTCTATGCCATGAAGAATTAGGGCAGTTCTGAAGGCATCTGACCCGGTACTAGAAATGTATACCTAATAAAGTGGGCAGTGAGTGTAGTGCTAAATGCAGCTTATAGGTCTATAAACACACCATGTCCATACATGAATGAGTGTATGCAGGAGCTAAGAACAAAGCCATCATGTCAAAAAGCATAATTTCATATTGTGTTATGGCACATTTTTATCATGTCAAGTCATCCTACATAACTTCACTTTACTCACAGTGATATGATATATTAAACCCCAGATGTTTTAAAACACGCCACACGCTGTGAAAAAACACCTAAAATACAGAAAGAATCAATTCGTTTATCCAAAATGAAATACTGCTGCTAAACTTTTAGGAACGGCTGCTTTACAGCATGCATGTCAGGTAATAGACTGTGTTATTGCCCTCAGCCTCAGATCAGAAGTCTAAAGGGACCAATGAGTGCTCGATATTTGTTCAGTTGCAGCTCATACATAGTTTCCTCCTGTGGATGCAGTCTTGTACGAGATGCAGCTGTAGCTGAATTTAGGTGTGCCTTGTGTGTAATAATGTTACACGGCTACTGCTCGACAGATGTGCACTTCTCTCGGTCTGACTCACATACATGCAGATGTGCACTGAGAGAACAAGAGAGAAGTCTTGCACCCCTCCTCTCCCCTTGAATATCATTCCACACCTTGTTGATGGGCCCGGAACTTTCCTGTGTTGCGCTGGGGTGGGCCCTGCTTGACTCATGGGGCTGAATGAGAGGGGTTGTGACCCCTGCTATGAACTGCTTCCTGTTTCTGTTGAAGGGGTCTTCCGAGACCTGCAGTGATCAGAGGAAAGACTGAGGAGTAGCTGGAGTGCATCCGGTTTGAGGTGATGCTGCCAAGATAAAAAACATACATCAGTGGAGCAGTAGCTGGAACAGGGGAGAGGGGGGATAGTGAGATACTGTTATTTACTGCTATGAAAGCTTCAGGGAGAAATATGCTCACAAAGAACCACATAGGACAGGAGAGAGTGTTTGGTGGTGGCTTGTGTGAAACTTCTCTATAAACTGTTGGCTATTAGTTAGCCATTAATTTTATTGTTGTAATAAATTACATTAAGTTTAAGAAAAAATGATACTGCTTCTTTGAACACTTTGTTACAGTTTGCGTAAGTTGTGAGCAAGTACCTGCAAGATTAGTGCCAAAAACTGCAGTTCTTCAACTGGCCACTTGAGGCTCCAAAAATGAGTCAGTCTCTACTGATTCCCATGTTAAAATGTTCAATTTTCCATTGAAAATAAGCGCGTCTCAAGCCTAGTAAGGAAAACGTTTTGGTCTCAACTACTAATTTCAACTTTCCTGACAACTCTATTGGAGAGGATTTTTAATTATAATGTACCCATTTAAACTGAATTCAGGGTCAAAATTATGCGTTATTATGTGTGTTCACACCAAACAAAACCACAATTACATACAAAGTCATGCAAAGAGATGAACTTATGAAAATTCACACCAAAATATTTCAGCAGGAATTTTTGGAAAACTGTGCATTCTCCCAACGACACCAGCGATATGAAATTGAGAGCAAGCTTCTTGTCTCCAGTGGTTAATATCAGGAGCTGTGTTATTTAAATTCACTTTTACATAGAGACAGGGGGGAAAAAAAAGCTCGGTGGAAGGTGAGCGAAATCAAAGCTCAGAGGTGCAGAGGTCAGACAAATAATATGGATTCCTGTTTGGTTAGTTTATTACCAGCACATTCAAGAAGTCTGTGACACAGTTTTGATGAATTCTTGTATACTATTAGTCTGTTTCTTAGAACTAATTAGCAGGTATCAGTAGTCGTGCATTGCACCCATAAAAATGCAATTAGATAACTAGTTAGTATTAATTAATAACCAGCCATTGACTCAACTCTCTTGTCCAAATATGGTCACTTCTGGCTGCAAGAACAGCCAAGAAGGCAAAACCATAAAGCTAAAAAGGCTTGGAAAATAGAGGTTCACAAGCCAGTGGATGATGTCATGATGGTTTTCATTTATTTACAGCCTGAAATTGGAGGAATATAAAAATGGCTGCAATTCCAAAACAATGCAATGCAATTCTTTTTTTAAACCCCTTGAATTAAAACTTAATGTCTGCACTTCAGTCACATCTTGATTGCTTGATTTTAAATCTACTGTGGTGGTTTACAAAGGCAAAATTACAGAAAAAAGTAACTGTCCAAAAAAACGTATGGACCAAACTGTACTGTCTTGTGAAAAATAAAGTTTTCACAGGACGCCATTAAATCGTGTGGAAAAACTAAATACACCCGATGATTCAGCAGCTTGTAGCAACACCTTTAGCAGCAATAACTTGAAGTCATCTTTTTCTCTATGACTTTATCAGTCTCTCACATCATTGTGGATGAGTTTTGGCCCACTCTTCTGCTTTAGTTCAGGTTGAGGATTGCAGGCATTTGTTTATGCACAGTTTTCTGACGGTTCCACCACAGCATTTCAATCAGGCCAAGCTCTGGGCTTAGACTAAGCCATTGCATCACATTGATTCTTATATTTTGTTCTCATAAGTCATGTGGGTTGTTGCACCTTTGTTAACCTAAGCTGTGCTGCCATGTTCTTTTTAGAGAGAAGAAGCTTTCTCCCGGCGACCCTTCCAAACAAGCTGCACTTGTTTGATTTTCCTTGGAGAAGATGGAGAAGTGTCATTATGTTTAAGCCAATAACAGGGTTCACTGCAATTACAGATTGGATTTTTTTTTATGTAACACAAGCTTTATCTCTCATCTATTAGTCCCAGTTGCCTTATGCAATATTCTATCTTTTCTGACCTCCTTATGCCCCGCTGACAACTGTCACACACTGATTTAGGATTATTTTTAAATCAGGAGCTGTCGAGGTTTGATGGGACGAGGATGGGATTTCTGTATCCCTGGAGGCATTGTAAATCTGGACAGTTTACTACAGAGAGGGGGAGGACGTAGCCCCATGCTCTCCTCATACAAGCCCGTCCGTAATCCCACCACTTCCTCTTCTTCGCTCTGCTGTCCGGGCTCACACCGTAATGCATTTTCTGTAACTAACAGCCGTTGTTTCCCGATTGTCACGCTCCCATCACTTTCACTTGGAATGTGTGTATATACTTGCGTGTAGCAGTGGGATAGAGTGTTGGGGTTTAGAGCTCTCTGCTGGCTGTGGAAATGTAGAAAAGAATAAAGTGACTGCAGTAGTAGGTCTGGAATTGTAGTTATTATTAACACCACCCTCCTCCATTACAACCTTTTCTTCCTCCACATGGGTGCTTGCCCCATGATTGAGCTCTGGCAGCCGGGTGGGGTGCTGCAAATGTGGGCCTCCTGCTTCCGTCACGCTTGCCGCCCCCCCCCCCTCGAAACACGAACACATGGGTGTCAAGTCCTCTCGTGCTGGCAGTGTCCAGCCCCTTTCAACAGCTTTTACTCCGTTTAATTAGCCATGTCCCCCGATCTCTACATAGAAGGGCCATGACAGGCCAAAACACACACGCACACACACACTCAGCACAGGATGGCACACTACATTTTGGCAGCAGTCAGAGAGCAATCAATTCACAGTTTTCTCTCCCACTAACATTCTTCACAACACTTCCTGACAGGTCTGAGTCAAGTAGTTCATGTGCTCCACAGCATTTAGTGAACCTGACTTGGAGGTCAAGTCCCTCACAGGAGAGCAACAGGTTCTTGGGAGCTTTGCCAGCATAAAGTGATGAGAGCATTGACAATAAAACTCACCTGCCTCCTTAATGCTGGTGTTAACATTTTGGCAGCCACTTAACTGAATGTTAAAGTTAGCATAGGAAACATGTTCTAGGCACTGGAGGAAGAAAAAGAAATCGTGACTTTTGAGCAAATTATGAGTCAAGTGGTCTGAGAGAGAATCAGACTCTTGCATTTCCTGTGGGCTCAGAAAATCTAACCCGTGAAGGGAGAGTGTGGCCATTTTTGGGTCTTTTTAGACAAATCGAGAAAGAACTACAAAGAATAAAAGTATATATGCTCACTGACCACTTTATTAGGTACACCTGTTCCACTGCTCTTCAACACAGATTTCTAATCAGTCAATTCAAGATTCAAGATTCAAGAGCTATTTATTTGTCATTTCAACCACATACAGCTGACGCAGAACATAGTGAAATGAAACAGCGTTTATCCAGGACCTGGTGCAACATATAAACATACAGACATATGACAGGAAGGGTTTTTTTTTTAAGCAGTTTAAAATTTAAAAATAAAACTTTAAAATAAATAAATAGATAAATAGATAAATAATAAAGTGCAACGTGTACAACATAGTGTAGTTGCATACAATGCAAGAACAGAACCCTTTTCATCTAAACCAGATGAACATTTTGCAAAAATCAAAACAGTGCAAAACAGTAGACATGAAAGACACAATGAAAAGACAACACAACAAGACACTAGCACCGAGAAAAAGAGGTGATGTGCAGTAGCAGCAGTTGAGGTAGTGCAGATTGTGTGTGTGTGTGTGTGTGTGTGTCTGTGAGTGAGTGAGTGAGTGAGTGGGACAGGGTTTATAGTGTTATGCAGTTCTGGGTTGGTGTGTGGGTGAGTGTGAGGGGGGCTTTTTTGTAGTTCAGTCCTGGGTTATTAATTATATGGCAGCAACTCAATGTATTTAGGCATGTACAGTAGACATGGTCAAGACAACCTACTGATGTTCAAATTGAGCATCAGAATGGGGAAGATATGATTGGTGGTACCAGACAGGCACATCTGAGTAATTCAGAAACTGCTGATATGCTGGGGTTTTCCCACACAATCATCCCAGCAGTTCTCTGGGAGAAAATGCCTTGTTGACACCAGAAGCAAGATGAGAATGCAGAGACTGCTTTGAGCTGATAGGAAGGCAAAGGTAACTTAAATAGCCATTTGTTATAACCAAGGTATGCAGAAGAGCATTTCTGAATACACACAATGTTAAACCTTTAATCAGATGGGCTACAGCAGCAGAATAACACACTCGTGTCAGCTAAGAACAAGAAACTGAGGCTGAATTTAACACTAACTCACTGAAATTGGACAATAAAAGACTGGAAAAACATTGGCTGGTCTGATGAATCTGGATTTCTGCTGCTAAATGTGTATGTTAGGGTTAGAATTTGGGATAAAAATCATTACAGCATGGAACCATCCTTCATTGTACTGATGGTGGTGCTGGTGGTGGAGGTGTAACGGTGTGGGGGATAGTTCCCTGGCACACTTTGGGCCCCTCAGCAACAACTGACGATCTCTTTATGACCACAGTGTACTCATCCTCTGATGGATGCTTCCAGCAGAATAACACACAATGTCACAAAGCTCAGATCATCTCAAACTGGTTTCGTGAACACCACAGTGAGTTCACTGTACTCAAATAGCCTCCATAGTCACTAGATCTCAGTCCAATGGGGAACCTATGGGATATGTTGAAATGAAACATTTGCATTATGGATGTGCAGTCAAAAAAATTGCAGGAACTGTGTGATGCTATGTGTCAATTTGGACCAAAATCTCTGAGGAATGTTCCTGTTGCTGAATCTATGGCATGAAGAACTAATGCAGTTCTGAAGGGGAAAGGGGGTCCAATCCAGTACCAACAAGGTGAGCATAATGAAGTGGCTGGTGAGTGTTTATGTTCATAATGTGAATTTTTATTTTATTCATTTCCTGCAGGCATGTATTATATTTTATATATCATTAATATATTGAGCATTTAAATTGATTGTATAGCAGACTGATGCAGAAATGTCAGCATTTTTCTAACAGAAAGTTCTTGGTTTGTGTAACAAGGACCCAGACATATTTTAAAGTAATCATGTCTGCTAAAATTCATGGATTTCAAGATATTTTGGATCTCTGTGTGTCATATTTCTAATTGGAGATAATTTATCTGAAGTTCAGGAGAGGAACCATACCACATATACTCCCCTTCCAGCCATATGAATATCTTTGTGACCTACATACCTGTCTTTTCACATTTCCATGCCCCAGCCTACCACCCATTTCTCAGTCTCTAGTCCCTCTTTTTGATACCAAGGGGATCAGCTTGGGATGGGTGATAACCACATTTTTCCTTTCGATTCGATATCATTAGTTTTTGGCACTTTTTCATTGATACCTATATTGATATTGATACTTTTTACACCTTAAAGGAAAATCACAAGGGCAATATGAAATATGAATAAAACTAATGAATATAAATTCTTGAAAGGATTCTATGAGTAAATTAAATAAGATGAAAAATCTTTAAAATTATAATACAATAATTTGACTTCCAATTAATACAAAATTAATTACATTTCTTAAATTTAAAGATCAACATAGTACTCAAGGATCTTCATTAAACCAGTAAAACATCATAGCACAACTTTATCATCACCAACTCTAGCATTATCATCAGCAGAAACAACATCATCATCAACAGCAAAATGCGAAATGATAATTTCACTCATTTTTATTCCACTTAAAGATAATTTGAACACTGAACTTATTCTGACTTCCCATCAACCTTTGTGTGAATTATGAACAACACTACTGTCACTAGGCAATCACCAGTGTTTTTCAATGAAAGTGACTAATGCTTATCAGCCTTTTCTTACTTTTCTTTCTTTTATTTACTAAGAAAGCTCAGAGTGAGCTCAGACTCTGAGCAGCAGAGTGAGGATCGAGAGAGTGCTTGACTGAGGCTGCGCGGTGAGATTTCTGCTCTGACATCTGATAAGCTGTCATAATCACGTTCCAGTCCAGGCTGCTTCTTACACATTAATTTAATACCTAAAACTCTCAGAAGTGAAAATAAATTGCACCTTTTTTATTAGAACAGTGGTATCGTAATATTTTTAAAAGTATTGATTCCAAAATATCGACTGGCGGTTATCGAAGTGGCAATACCAGAGTATCGATACGCCCATCCCTATTCCATGAGGATCTCATTCAGGCCTTCCCCAAGACCTAGATAATTCTATCCATCCACTGTTCTCTTTCAAAAATCTTCACTAATTATAACTGATGATGTGGTCCCTGATAGTTCAACGTGTTCAATGGACACCCCTTTGCAACTGTATCAGAGTTGGTCTCGCCATCTGACAAAAATTGTTGCCCATCCCTACTGTAGGAGAAATACTTTTAGCCAAAATGTGAGACCACGCATCCAAACTACTCTGTATCTCAGATTTGGCACTACACTTACTTAGCAATACAAATATTTAGCAGACTGGATTAGCTTGTGTGTCAAGATAGGCAGAGAAGAGATCTTTTGAAATATTTGTAAAATTATCACTGAATTAATTTCACTAATTCCTCTCAAACTTTATTAATATAAATCATTTAAATGTCCAATTCACTGTCTGTTTAAGTCAAATCATGGCTGTCATTCCCAAATTGAGTGCCAGTAGTCCACTGGTCAGGAGATTTAGTTGATTTTGTTTTATTATTCAGACTCTAAAACCATACAAAAACCAAATGCTATTTATGCAAATGTTATTTATTTACATAATATTTGTGAACATGGCAATAAAAGCACCCAAAAGAAATGTTATGCACCTCAGCGCCTGCAATTATGCGCCATTGCACCACAATGAGCCGCTGAGCTCAAAGGGAATACACAGATGACAGCATAGTGCAAACATTTTCTTCTCTACTCAGATAAGTTCCTGTCATTTTCCTTTAATCATGACTTTAAAGGAAACAACAACAAATGCAGGAAGAATAAAAGATAACCTCAATACTTCAAAGCTGCCTGGAATCCCATCTCCTAATAATCTCCTTGCCACTGCTGCACAGGAGGCGAGGTTTTCTTTGTGTTTTCTCTAACATATATCTAGGCTGACACCTGAGGAGGGGGGATCATTGCAAGTCCTCTGCAGGTTGTCGCAGGGCATCAGAGTGCCGCAGCCAGAGCTGAGGGGTAAAGGTTGAATGGTGTGAGAGGTAGCCTGTGACCCCCGATTTGGCTCGGGTGTAACGGTCAAGCTCTCAGGGGGGAAACCCCTGCATGACCCGGCTCACCCTGTGTGCACTGCCTTGGTGCCATCGCCACACTACCTACACAAACATGGAGGAAGTAAAAGAGACAGAAAGCACAAGGAGGTAGAGGCGTAGAGGCAGATTTTGATGGGAGACAAAGGTTTGGCCGTGTGAGCCTACTGGGACTAATTCCGCTTTAGTTCAAGTCTAGGTTAAATGCGTTGGGAATGAGTCAATGCTGGCTGCAGAGAGTGTGACTAACAGAGCGGGTCAGTAACAGGGAGCCCTTTTCTGGCTCCTTTCTGACCAAAAACAGGCTGAGCGGAGGGCCGGCAAGGTCTCTTTGTGCAGAGTGAAACAGATGAGATGGATCCATCATCGGCTCCATATTCTCACTCAATCCTTAACGGTAACAAAGTGTACTTTAAGGGGATAGGCCAGGGGGAACTAAGTGGAGCGTGGGATTGTGGAATAAACAAGAGACTTTCAAGTTGTCATCCAGATTCATGGCAGACCTTAGTTTTAAACATTTAGGTGGTTGCTCATTTGAGATAATCGTGCTGGTACTAGCTGCCTTTTTCCAAAGGCAGCTAGTACCAACAATAAAAATATGTTACAGAAAATTAAAATGCATTCACAACAAACCCTAAGTATTTTTAGTAAAGCAGAAAAAGGACTTGCAAAACTAACACTATTAACAGCCAAATATTTAACTGCATTTTCCTCTGCATTAAATATTGTTTTTATATAGACATGACACTTGTCAAAAAATTATCTTAGGCATTTTTATATAATTATGAAACCCTTATTTGCTTTGTCAGTCAGAAAATATCAAAAAATATATGTGTCTTTAAAGTTGTGCCTTTAACAAGCTGCCTTATCCATACAGTTAAACATGCTGTTATATAGTAGGTTAACTGTTGACTGCAATATTTTGAGATCATGGCAGGTTTCAAATTTTGCGCATTCTGTGCTAGATTGTCTCAATTAGGCTTTGGTTTAAACTGTCACATTTTTTTTTTTTTGATGACTTCCTGTTGTCACATTGCCACAGCTGATCATCTGCCTCCGTCTCACCCTATCCCTTGCATCCTCTTCCCTCACACAGACCCTCTGCATGTCCTTCTTCACTACATCCATGCACCTTCTATGTGGTCTTCCACTTCTCCTCCTGCCTGACAGTGTCATCTTCAACATCCTTTGTCCAATACAGTCACTATCCTGAATCACAAAACATTCTGGAGAACATTTCTCTACCCTGGGTCCATAGTGTAGTGGTCATCACATCTGCTTAACATGCAGAAGGTCCTGGGTTCAATCCCCAGTGGAACCATAGCTGTTATTGACAAAGCAGACTAAACTAAAGTGCTCCATTTAAGTTCTTATCAGGAGTTACATGGGTGTTATAGTTTCTGCTTCATGAGTGTGCAAGGTTCCACTTGTGGCTGAATGATATTTCAGTTGGTGAGCACGAGGCTCACTGCAAATGTCCATTTGACTACGTGGACTATAATGAACATGCCCAACAAGCAAACAAAAAATGCACTTGAGGAAAGTAGAAGAGCACAGGTTACTTATCTATAATGTTTGGAACTGTCCACATGTGCAATCAAGTATAATCCTATCCTTAGATTAGAACACCTGAAAAGTGCAAAAATACTGTAGTTCCTTAAATGGCCTCTGGAGGCAGGCCCCAAAAGAGAGTGAGTCCCTATGCTCCCATGTTCAAATGCCCAGCTTGACAGTAGAAGTAAACATGGAAAATGCATTATTAAGCTCCTTGGTGGAGGTAGAAATGTGTGTAGGGTAACTGAAGCTTTGTGTGAAAGGCTGCAAACGGGTGGACGGGATACTAGTTGGTGGCGGTAATGCACTATTTTGATCTTTGCCAACAGCCAATAAAATTTACAAGTTGAAGAAGTAAACATGTTCACAGTCTGATGCAAAAAATAATTTTGGTCTCTATAGTTTCCCATGAAACATTTTGACACTGACTAACCACTGGCTGGCAATTTTTTGTCAACAACTAGTAATGACTTAACAATAGTTTCAAAATGAAACTTGAACCAACATCACCTATTGGTCAGTTCAAGGCACTTCTTAAATGTTGACTAGATTTCCTTGCTAGACTTTCTAGGAAGAGTAAATTTATGTTCAAGAACTGTTTTGTTTTGTTTTTTACCATCTCTTTATCAATTAGAAAACAAACAAACAAAAAGCATTTTCTATGGAAGAAGAAAAAAAATCATACTGCAGCAGTGATTCAAACCCATGACCTCACACCTTCAAGCTTGACTCATTCCCTAATGAGCTGACTGATTTCACACTTAATTAGATGCATCCTTGAGTTTATGATGCTGACAGAAAGAGAAGCAATGCTGCAACATGCAAAAATGAGGCAGAATTTAGATGCACATAAAAATAAATGCTTTAAGTAGTGTTTTGTAGATAGATAGATAGATAGATAGATAGATAGATAGATAGATAGATAGATAGATAGATAGATAGATAGATAGATAGATAATGTGGTCATCTGTTTACAACCATGGACTGGCCAGGTGGAATTAATCGCTGTTCACTGCAATAATCTGATCTATATTTCTCACTTTGTGAGAAACCTCTGCTGTACATCACGATAACCTCAATATCCGTCTGTCAGTTTTTGCGGTTGTACCATGACCAGTTTTGACCCGGGAGATGCCATCAGGGCTTCAACCATATTTGTTGGGTAAACTACAATGCACACACTCATCTGGCAGACTACGAGTGGGCTTGAAAAAAGTATAATAGAAATATCTATTTACCCATGGTGTTTGCAGCTTCAGTTCTTTAAACTGCCTCTTGAGGCAGGATCCAAAAGTGAGTCAATCCCTGGAGACTCCCATGTTTAAATGTCCAACTTTGCAGTAGAAATAAACATAATTTTGGTCTATGTGGCTTATTTTCCCCTTTTCAGAACTATACATTGGTGATAACTCAACCTCACATTATTATATTTTATTAAGGTTTAAAGCTTTAGGGCCCCTCCACCACTGTGCAAGACATTTTCTACGTTGTGTTTTTGCTGATATGTTGTGCTTGATTTTCATCAAACGTGGCACTGTGCATCATGGCCAAAAATCTCCGCACTGGTCTCGTCTGTCCAAAGAACATCATTGTGATTTGTTCAGATGCAACTATTCAAACATTGAGCCATGCTGCAATGTTCTTTTTAGAGAGAAGAAGCCTGTAGCGTCTAAGATGTAGCTCTTGGAGTTTTTCCAATTTTGTAGGCGTTACACAGTCGTAACTTGGGGTAATTTTACTCAGACGTCCACTTCTATTGTGGCTTTGTGTTAATACAAACTTGAATTATCTAGGCCAAAACTTCTGCTTTTTATACAGGTAGTCACACTTGCAAATGATCAATTAATCAAGTGCAGTCTGTATCAATTTTACAGTGATACAAAGAAACCATAAAATCTTCAGGTTAGAGGAATGGAATGCTTAAACCAAAAATTAGTAATGCTTTTGTTTTCTTTTAGCACTATGTAAAACCTTAAAGTCTGATGATTTAGAATTATTGACACTGTTTTACAGAATCTAAATTAATAAAATTGGAAGACTTGGCTCCCCTCAAGGACAATACAATGAATGAGCAGCTAGCCCCTCGTTATCACTCTCAGCCAAAACGGCAGTGTGTTGCCTGGCTGGACAGCATTTCCTCTGAAACAAAGCCAACATTTGTTGCAGCCTGCCACAGTCTCCTGATCCAGGCAACGAGATTCGACAAGGAGTTGACCGCTGCAGGGAGAAAAAGGAGAGAAGTGGTCAATGCATGGTAATGAATATCCTCCCCCCTTATTTTCCACCTTTCTGCTCCCTTTTTGCCTTTGCAGAAAGGCTGCTGAAACGTAGGCTTGAAGTGGATTTTGTAAGCACGCATGTGGGTGTATTTATATTCATGCTTTCATGTGTTAATTACACTGTGTGTGTTCATGAAAAGGCATCGTGAGGAGAGGAGGGGATGAAGTGCAAGTGATGGCAAAATGCATCCTGGTCTAACACCTCAACATTGGTGCAATTTGGAGACAGAGGTGTTAACAGAGGAAAAGCAGGTGGTAGGTTCACTGCATGTGTCTGTTTGCGTCACTGCTCAGCCATAAAGGCATAAACCCCACACACTCAGTTATACAATTTAAACACCAGAAGAAGTACAAGAACTGTTTTGCAAAAATCATTTAGATACCTTTGGTGTTCTGGATCAAATTTAGTCAATTTGCTCACATTTTTTTCCATAACCTGAGAAGTAGATTCACAGCTGTGTAACTGAATTGAAGCAACAGCCTCTTAAGCAGAAAGAAAATAAATTAATAAATTTGCTGGCATGGTGCACATTCCCTTTATGTGATACATTTAGTACTCAAAATTATATTAAGGCACACACTGCACTGAAATTCAATTTCTTTTTCGTAATTTTCTGCACCTATGGAGGGATTACCTTTTCTTTTAAATGCTCATATATGCTAATAAGTCACTATATTGTCCAAAGACATGAGGTTTTGCTGTTTTAAAAAGCTGACAGCACGTGAGTAAGTCATCTACAATTCTAGAATATATACGGGATAGATGGTCTGTAGAACTCCCAGGTCTACAAAGTAAAGCTAATGTGGAAGTGCATCAAACCTGCATTCTTTCCAGTGGTCAACAGGGGGCAACCCATCTGGTGGCAAAAACAAATCTGACTGTAGAAATCTGTACGGAAAAAGCCCTACTTCTCACTTGATTTATGAAATATGTAATAACTTATCTCATGAATCTGTCATCTAAATTGCTGGCTTTAAGTTTTATCTAATATGTCAAAATGTTCATTTTGTAAATTATGGTCCCATGTAATCAATCAGAACCCTTCTATTAATCCCAGGAGGAAAACTGCTTGCTTTACAGGTGAGGGCACAAGACCCTCTCACCATGGAAGGTTGCATCAGGAAGGGCATCTAGCATAAAATGGCCAAATTACCAATGCGGATTAATCCACTGTTGCGACCCCTTGGGGAGAATACAAGGGAGCAGCTAAAGGTACAGATACTCCAATACATAGATATAGATATAGGAAAGATAGGAAAATGAAAATGTATAGATCTATATGTAAAAAGTGCAAATGTCCTATAGACACTCAAAGTTAAAACTGTAAAACACTAGGTATAAATATATATAAATATGAGAGATAGAAAATGAAAATAACATAAACCTATATGTGAAAAGTGTAAAATGTGCATTTAGAATGAGCAAAAGCATAAATTGGAGTGTGTTTGACGAACTAAATGGACTGGTACTTGCTGCGTTTAGTGCTTTTCTACCCTAACTGAGCGCTCAAAGTACTTTTTACTTCATGCTTCATTTACCCATTCATATAGTGCTTTATTCTATGCCTTTAAGCACACTTAACTGTTGCGTACATATTCATACTCCAATAGACGCATTGGGAGCAATTTGGGGTTTGGTGCCCAAGGATGCTTTGGCATGTATGCTGGAGGAGCCAGGGATCAAACCACCAATCTTCCAATTAGCAGGCAACCCACTCTACCTTCTGAGCCACAGAAGACTAAAGAGCACATCTGTCAAAAGTAGTTTTCAGTAATGTCTTTTGATAAATACATAAAACATTAGTAAATGATTTAAGCATTTCTTTAACTTCAGCTGCTCACCTGTATTTCCCCCTAAGGGGTCACCATGGCAGATTTATCCACATCAGTAACAGAGGTTATATGCCGGATGCCCTTCCTGACACAACCCTCCATGGTGAGAGGGGTTTGTGTCCCCACCTGGAATGAAACCAGGGATCTTTTTCTTGTAAGGTCGATGTGGAAACCACCACACCACAGGGACATCTACCAGATGATTTATTAAACATTAGTACTGCAATCTGATGCAATTCCCAACCAGTATTGCAAGTAAAAAGTGGGTAAAATTGATAAGCAGTAGTAAACAGTAGCCACAACAAAGCATAAATGATTAATGTGTAGAGGATAAATAATTAAAATAGCTAGTAAAAATGTAATTACAATGGAAAGATTTGCAGTAAAATATAGGCCTAATGAATATTTGAAATACAGTATTAAATAAAACTATGAAAAAAAGTATAAATCATTTTTGCCAAGAGTATGCTTGGCAGTCAGTTGCTTACAGTTATGGATTAATAATCAAATTAGCAGTAGACAAAATATTTGTAAAATGGAATGGATATACTGTTGAAATGCTTTAGGTAAATACAGTTATGAATAGAAAGTTGTGCGTTATTTATTGAAATTGTTAGTTCACAGTATGAATTAACAGTTGAAATTCTCATCCATGTTATCTGGATCCAGCAGCCTAAGCACAGATAGCCAGACATTCTTCTCCCTGGCCACACCTCTTCTGGGGGGGACACTGAGGCGTTTCCATGCCAGCCAAGGCTGGACACTAAGGAAGGAGCAAAGGACTTGTATCGGTTAGCTAGACAAAGAGACCCAGCTGAAAAGCAGCAGGAAGCATAGAGATGGAAATGTATAGAGAAGAGACTGTGTTGAGAAGATGCAAGGAGTACTTGAAAGAGAGAGGACAGACGAAGGAAAGATTGTTATGCAGAATATTAGTAAGGAGGAAGTGACGGTGGCTATGAAGTTCATGAAAAGTGGAAAGGAGATTGGTCCAGATGACAAACCTGTGGAGCTATGGAGATGTCTAGGAGGGAGGGCAGTGGACTTTTTAACCAGATTTTTAACATGATCTTGGAGAGTCGGAGGATATTTGTGGAGTGGAGAAACACACCTTTTGCATAAGATATATTCCACCTGTGTGCACCTATCTCCACTTTTATAGGTCCCCCTACATACCTTCCTCATCTTGAAATATGTGTTCACCACACCCATTTCCAGCCTTTATCAAAATCCACTACCATCTGTCCTTCCATATTCCTTTCCTTACCACAATACCTACATGTACAGAGGACCTCTTCATCCCCTGTGTTCTCTTTACCTACATGCCCACTGAAGTCTGCTCCACTCATCACTCTGTCATGGTCTTGAGTTTTGTAGTATGGTTTTGCATGTTTTGAGTTCCTTGATTGAGTTCTTAATAGTTATAATCTGTATTTGCTTCCTTTTTTAATGTCTATTATTGCATTTCTGATTTTAGTTGTACTCGTTTGAGTCTACTTTTGTGAGACATTTAGTTCTTCAGCTCTTCCTGCCGTGTTCTTGCCATTTGTCAAGTTTGGTCTTGTGTCATGTTAACTGTGCTGTGTTCTGTTTCCTGTTTTACTTTGTAATCAGTCTTCTCTTGTGCATTCTGTTCAGTTTGACTTCCTGCCCTCCTGTTTCTTATTTTCTCGTTAGTCTTTGTCTATTTATACTCTGTCTCTCTTCAGTTCAGTGTCGTGTTGTGGATGTTTGTTCCTGCATGTTTGAGAGTTTTGTTCCTGAGCCTGGAAAATACTTTTTGACTTTGTACTCTTGTGAGTGTTTGAATCAGAATCAGAATACTTTATTAATCCCTGGAGGGAAATTACTTGACTTAATAAAGCCCTTTTGAGTTAATCTGTCTGCCCTGGAGTTCTGCAGTTTGGGTCCACATCTCTCTCACATGGCAGTCCGGGCAGACTCTCTCTCCCCTGGGACTACTCTCTACCACTTCATCCACCTTACTCCAGAATTCCTCCTTTTCTTCTGACATCCAGCTTGCAGGGCATATGCACTAACAACATTCAGCACCACACCTTTGATTTCCAGCTTCAAACTCATGATTGTCTGACTCTCTCTTCACCCCCAGAACGCTCTTCCCATACTCTTCCTTCAAGATTGCCTCTACTCCATTTCTCTTCCTATCTACACGATGGTAGAACAGTTTGAATCCACCTCCCATGTTCCTAGCCTTGCTTCCCCTCCACCTGGCCTCTTGCACACACAATGTATCTACCTTCCTTCTCTCCATCATATCAGCCAGTTCTCTCCCTTTACCAGTCATACTCCCACCTTTCCTTCTCTCTCCCTCCCTCCTAACATGCCTTCCCCCTCTCCTCCTCCACCTTTGTCTTCGGCCAGCAGCAGCATAGTTTTCACTGCCACCCTGTTGGCTAACCACACTGGAGGCAGTCATTAACCCAGGTTATTTAGCAAATATTTTAAACCAGATGCCCTTCTTGACGCAATCCTTCCCATCTATCTGATCTTGGGACCGGCACTAGGAGTACACTGGCTTGGCAGTGCATGTATTATTGTAATGGGGAAAAAAAAACCAGTAGTGAGGCCCAGTTTTGCCATCTCAGGGAGAAAGCAGGCACAAACACCAATCCTGTCCCAGAGTTTTGCTCTTTCCGCCTCTGTTCCCTGCAGCTTGCTGCATTATCAACATTAGTTTCATTTCTGTTTTCAAGCACTGCAGAAAATAGCAATTTCCACAGGTGCAGTGTGTCCCAGATGTAGCATTATGACCTTCAGGGGTGAGGCTGCAGGCAGGGGCAGAAAATAAACAGTAGTAAACAACAGTAGCAGTGGGGAGTGGGCTTCCCTGCTGTGTTGATTATTGGAGGGCTGTAAACAGGCCTGATCACCCCCCCTTGGGAGCTCACAGAGCGGGAATGACTGTTTCTAGCTGCCTACAGAGAGGCCAACAACATCTGGGCCTCAGCTCACCTCATCATGCTCCTGTTGCTGTGAGGGAGCGGAGTGTGCAGCGGAAAAAACACAGACAGCAGTAACAAGCAGTCAGCAGAACACCGAGGAAACGATGCTGCAGTTTTATGTAAAAACACCATCCCAGGCACAACTGGCCAGCGAAAACAGGCATCATGTAAATTAGCAGTGCAGGGTATTCTTATTACAGTAAATAAGAGTGGAGAAATGAAAAAGAAACCACCAACCAGGATAATGAAATCTGAAATTTTGGCACAGTGAGGCAGGTTTCATTATTCGGCATTCATCAAATTAGCAGTGGGGCACACTGTCGGGTCACAATATCTCATTTCTAATAACAAACCAGCATGGGCCTGGAACAACAGGCGTCATTTGCATCAGTACTTTTTGCACAATGGTGGGAGAGGGGGGGCAGCAAATTTAGCTTAAGAAGCATGGCTAGAGCTTGCAAATCAGTTAACCAAGCAAGAAAAGTGATGTGCCATCATGTTAACAAAAAACTGTTAGTGTGTAATTTTTCATGCAGAGTTACTGATTATGCATAATTTGAGCTGTACGACTCAGTGAAATGGCAGCAGGCCACCTTAACACCTTTTCTCATTGGTTGAAAAAATATACTTTTTCATGTTGTGTTATAGCACCATCTGCTGGTGGTTTAGTGCAATTATTTTGGAGGATGGGGAAAAAATTCCCCATAAAACCAAAATAATCACAGTAAAATCTGTTTTGCTTCATATCTCTGTGCATATTCGACTATTTCTGTATAACAGATATGTTTTTGTACATGTTTTCTTAAAGTATCCCATCAAACAAACGCTTTGGTGTGTCTCATCTCGGGATGTGTGGGTATCCGTGTTCTCTCGTCTTCTCATGTCCTCATTTGGTTTCTTTTATATTTTCTCAAAGTTCTCAGTTTTAATGACTGAGTGCCAGTTTAGAGAGCTACCATGTGACTGAAGCCACATCACATCAAACACATTTGGTTGCTTCTGTTCAGAAGATGGGGTTTTATGTTAATAATCATATTCTTTCTTCTGGTTTATAGTCACATGAAAACAGAATGTTTATAACATGTCCCTATGTTGTCCTGTGACAAACTAAACACACAGTTACTGTTTCCATAAGAATTAAGAGGGTTTATAGCAGCCAGGTGCTGCTAATCATTGATCATAAGCCAGTGTGACCACCTCTATAAAACAGAAGTTTGGGTCAGTTTGCTGGTGTTGAGTATTCCAGTGTGTTAACACAATGCCACAGTCTTCTGATGAGCGGACATTCCAACAAATTCACCTCAAAGTCAGACTGTGTAATGCACGAAGAAACTGCAAAAATGCAAGCACTACATAGTCTCTGTGGATCTCAGTGAGCATGTTAAAGTTTAAAGTTCATGACTGGACATTTAAAAAAGACTGGACAAGTATGGCTTGTTTGGAAGGGTTGCCAGGAGCAAGGTTATAAAAGTAAACTAAACTAAAAAAAACTAAAACTAGGTGAGAAGAAACATTTCAGGGTACTAAAATAAAAATGAGACTTTTGATAAAAATTTAAATGTGCTTGTGTGTTTACCGTGTCCCCCTAGTATAGTGGTTTACACACAATTCACATTTGCCTTACAAGTGAAAGGTCACTGGTTCAATTCCAGACCAAGAAGGGTTGTGTCAGGAAGGGCATCTGGTGTAAAACTTCTGCCAAATTACTAATGCAGATTAATCTGCTGTGGTGACTCCTTGGAGATAATACAAAGGAGCAGCTGAAGGTACATTCATATTGTGTGGTCACAAAGCTAGCAAAAATGTATGGAAATGACCTTAGTTTTAGTCTTCGTTAATTTGGTCAAATCTGATAAGACAATCTGTCTGAGGCTTTGGTGCATCTCTTTATTGAGACTGTAGGATCTCTACATGACTGAGACTCAACTGGTTTCACAAATTATTGTAATTTCTAATCTGAACATTTTAAAGCTTCCCCTGACAAACACCATCCATATAATAACTGAGAACACTAAAACTGAAAGTAACTAAACTAAACATTTTCAAACAACAAACTGAAATGAGCAAAGGCACTCTGGAAACTAACTGAAATGAAACTGACTTTAAATTACAAACATCAAATGAAATAAAAAATAAAAACTAATTAGTAAATACACAACTATAACAACTATGGCCAAGAAAAAGCCTCTTTTATCTAAAAAGAACATAACATAGCAAAACTGTATCTGAACAAACCGCAAGACTTCTGGAACAATTTCCTTGGGACAAATGAGACTAAAGTGGAGACATTTGGCCATAATGCACAATATCAGGGAAAATAAATAACATATCAGCTGTCAAGCACAGCGGTGGAGGGGTGATGATTTGAGCTTGTTTTGCAATACCAGGACCTGTGCACCTTGCAATCAATTGGTCCTATTTTGTTTACCAAAGTATTCTAGAGTCGAATGTGAGGCCATCTCTCCGATGGCTAAAGCTTGGCTGAAACTAGATCGTGCAATACGACAATAGACCCCGAGCAGAGTGGCAAATACACAGCAGAATGGCTGAAAAAGAATCAAGGTATGACAAAATCCAGACCCCAACCTGATTGAAATGCCATGGTGGGACCTTAAACGAGCTGTGTGTAAATGAATGCCGACAAAACTCTGAACTGAAGCAATGTTGCAAAGAATTCCAAAATTCCTCCACAACGATGTGAGACACTGATGAAGTCATACAGAAAATCAATCAAATTATCACTGCTAAAGGTGGCATGGGGTGTACTTAGTTTTTTTTTTTACAACTGCTAAGAAACCTCTAGGTGAATATTCGAGGAAGATAGTGTCCCCATACTGTAGTGGTTTACACATTCACCTTACAAGCAGAAGGCCCCTGGATCACAAGCCCCTTAAACATGGAGGGTTGCGTTAGGAAGGGCATCTGGTGTAAAACCTCTGCCATATAACTGCTGTGCATTAATCCACTGTGGCGACCCCCTTGGAGAGAATACAAGGGCGCAGCCGATGATACATTTTCATTTTCCCTTTAGGAAGTTGGAGACTGGACCAAGATGGGCCTTGAGCCATTTTCCATGTGTGCCATAGATGGTGTATAAAAGATGGGACTGTGATGTCACTCACTAGTCAGTGACATCACATAGTATGGCCTCAAGCTGAACATTTTCTGAGAAACTGAGCATTAATGCATATTCAATGGCAAACCATGACTAACATATACAGAACACACAGATATAAAATATTCACAAAGTCTTTACTGAAGTCAAAAAGCAAGGGAGTAGTTTTTCAAAACTTCTATTAAAACCCACCAGTCGCCCCCTGTTGGCCAAACGAAAGATTGCTGGTTTAAGTCACTTTTGGATTGGATTCTATTTTGAGACCCAAAAGCTACACCTGCAAATAGGACTTACAGACACCTGATCAGCACATATCTGTCACAGTAGAAATACTTATGCTTTTCTTACATTCAAACAAACATCTATGCTGTGAAAAAGGCCTATAAATGTTCTGAAGATCTAGATTTGTCTTTGAAAACTGGTACGTACATAACCGATGACAGGAACATCTATGAAACCAGTGACTGCCTAGTATCTAAAAACAGCATGGCTACATATGCAGGGTAGGGCTTAATGCAAAAGTGTTATTTTATGGTTGCCTGCAAAGAGGTCAATTGTTGCTCCATGTAATACCATCTTATCCTCATGCACAGGTTGGGTTACATTAAAGGTACCATGGGCTCCTTTCAGTTGAAGACCTTGCTGCTCATCTTTTAAATAAACAAGGGATTATGAGTAAAGAAACTGTTAGTGCCTTGCAATCTAAACAAATAATTGGAGGGAGGAGGAAAATGTGTGAAATCATGAGTGCTAACCATTTGTGATAAAAGTGTAGAACAAGACAAATTAATAAATACAAATCAAAGTGACTCTTTGTTCCGCCAATTTATTATGAAAATGTACACAGGGATTAACGGTAGGACTTCTGGTAGCGGGCACGAGCTCCAGGTCCACCGAACTTCTTGGACTCGCAGCGACGTGGATCTGCAACCAGCAGGGTCCTATCGTACTGGATCAGGATGTCCTTGATCTCCTTCTTGGAGGCCTCATCCACATCTGCAGTTTGACAAAAACACAATTTTTGCTCTTGCTTTATGTTATACACAAACCACATTCCTATACCGAGGTATATGCATAATACCTCACGTTACAATGCAGTACAAACTGTACCAATTATAGTCAGACTATTAAATTCAAAACTCATCTATCCTTCCAGGACTTCTTACAATGAACTCTGAACTTGTTAAATTTATACACTTAAAACTCAACTTTTCATGCCATCACCAGGCAGCTTCACAACAAAAAACAGATCAGACATGAAAAAGCTCTTTACCCTGCCAGCTCCCTCATACAAAGTGTGTAATGTTCAACTAAACCCGTGTGAGGGAAAAAAAAAACCAGACTAAGATCAGAAAATTTAGTGACACACCCTGAGTATTTTCAATAGCGAGAAAAACACAATGGATGAACAGTTAAGGCACATAATATAAAACATGCCATGGTGATGCACTGAAATTACCATCATTTGCACAGATGAAAATGGAGTATAACAGCTTTATACTACACTTCAGAGTCCAAAGCAGAGAATTAGGTATGCAGAAGATGTTTTATTTTGAAAATTTACCATCCTTTTCCTGACTTCCTGCCCTGCTTAAGTGCTCTAAGCAGCATGACAACTTCCACCAAAAATAGAGTAGAAATAATTTTTAGTGAAGTATAGAGCCAATTCTAAAATGCTCTGGATTGTTTCTGGTAGAATTACAAAAACAGTCCATACTGGCAATGATCAGCTCTAGCGGACATGCTACAGAAGTTATATGTTCCATCTCAGTCACTCCATATGGCCACAGATTAGCACACTCACATTTTGCTGACCTGCTGTGACATGATTTCAATATTTCTTATATGAAAAATTCAAGTCAAGCTTAACACAGCATAACGCCAACAGCTAAACACTTGGTGAAAATATTTCTTACCACTGTATTTTAAAAGCTTGTAGCTGTCAAATCAGAACAGCTTTAGAGCATCTGAGCTGAATTGTAATTCCTGTAGCACGTTATTTAAGATGGAGTTTAGTGGCCTGATTTCTAATCTGACATCTGTGGCTTTTTAATTTCCACGCTTCAATGTCATTCTCTTCAATACTACCTTATATAAAAAAAGATTAGTTTGATTTCCTCTGAAAGAAAATCTAGCAATATAAAATGTTACTTATTACCCTTAAATGCAGGACAAGTATATTGCACATTTGCCATCGGACCACAGTCTAAACATGCATTTTTTTTAACATAAGGAGAAGTGCTACGTTTGTACACAAAACAGCATTACTTACACTTCTGATAGTATGCAACCAGGGCTTTGGAGATGGCCTGACGGATAGCTAAAAGACAAAAAGATTAGATGGTTAAGGCTTTTAAAATCATCATCATAAAAACACCAATAAATAAAATAAGAGACAAGGAAAATGCTGTGCTTACCGTAGATCTGTGCAACGTGTCCACCACCCTTCACTCTGACTCTGATGTCAACTCCAGCAAAACGCTCCTTGCCGAGCAACAACACCGGCTCCAAAAGCTAAAAGAAGTCATCATATAATGTCAATCTTAAGTCATTAACATTTTCTTAAAAAGGACATTCAAATTAACTTCAACCAAACTACTATTTAAAGGAAAACTCATGCTAGGTGTCCTTTTGTCTTACGCTGAGCAGAATATTTGGAGGATTTTAAACAGTTTAATACTGCTTAATTTCTAAAACTATACAGATGCATATGTAGGGACAAAAAGACAAGACAAAGCTGGAGGTGGCAGAATTGAAGATGCTAAGATTTTTGCTGGGGCTGACCAGGAATGATGGGATTAGAAATGAGAACATCAGCGGGACAGCTCAAGCTGAGAAGTTTAGAGACAAAGTCAGAGAGCCAAAGTTGAGATTGTCTGGACATGTGGAGAGGAGGAAGAGTGGATAGATTAGACAAAGGATGTTGAAGACAGAGCTGCCAGGCAGGAGGAAAAGAGGAAGACCACAGAGAAGGTTCATGCAGAGGGTTGGTGTGACAAAAGAGGACGAAAAGGATAGGGTGAGATGGAGGCAGATGATTTGCTGTGGCAACACCTAGAGCAAGCAGCCTAAAGATAAATAAGGAGAGTCTGTAGGGGAAAAGGGTCTGTTTTGCGACTGGATTTACACTTTCATATTTTTAACAATCCCACAAACATGATGATGGGGTCTAATTAAACTGCCAGGTGAAAGAGCACCTATGTACCAACCGAGTCACGACTGCTTAAAAACATACTATCCGCATCATGTGGTACACCTTATACTAAGACTCACCTTGTACTGGAGAGTGGCAGGCTCCACCATCTCCAGGGGTCTGCCATTCACTTTGATCAGGCCATTCCCCCTCTTGCAGTGGGCAACTGCTGTGGCGGTTTTCTATAAGAGAAACATCAGATAAATACCACTAAGTTTATAACATCTAACAAACTAAATGTGGGAATTGTTTCTGTGGACTTATAAACTAAAATACTAAAACATGGACTGGTAGTTATACAGGAAAGAGAGGAGAATGACGAAAATGACGGGATGGCTCTGCCTGGCTCGTTAAGAGAGTCAGCTGGAAATCTGGTTTGAGTTACTTCGATTTCAAGGCAGACAACCAAGGAGTGATAGTTGATCCACAAAAGGCAACAAGGTGCTTTTCAGACCAAGAGAGGAAGTACTTTCACTTTAGCAAAGCAGACGAGACAGGCATGCAGCTCTGGTCAAAGAATTCAAGGTTTCAGCTGGCTTTAGCTTAATGAAATCAGCTCCATGGGATAACACGTTCTGCAGCAGCTACAGTGAAATACATGCTTAAATTAACCTGACATAACCAACTATATATTTCTTAGTAATGAGATTAATATGATGGTGTTCCTTTCAGAAAGGCATGATTCCACACATAGGAATCCTTGCAGCATCCACACAACCTATTACACTACCAACACATAAATCCTACTATTATATTCTTTTCTGCTGTTGATTTTAGTTACAAAAATGCCGTGTTTATAATGTTAACAAGTTCCCAATAAAAGGAATTTAAGTTTGTTTAAGTACGTAGAATCATTGTCCCTCCCTTTAGCTTCACTAGTATTTGTACCTACTACATTTCTGGCATCGTAACATTCCTACTACCAACATGGGCTGGTACTTATACAGTACCTTTTACTACAAGTCTCATTCACATATACGTTAACACAGCACTTTATTCTATCCCTTTAAAATATTGTACACACATTCACAGTCTGATAGATACATTGGGAGCAATCTGATGTTCGGCATCTTGCCCAAGGACGCTTTGGCATGTAGGCTGGAGGAGCCAGGGATGGAACCCCCAACCTTCTGCATGGAAGACGCCCCCCATCTGCCTCCAGTAAACTGGTGCAGTTTACTCAGTTGTGTAACTGTGAGCCAAAAGCCTTCACAAAGTAATGTTATTTTGGTAATAACTATTCAGAGCTACACTAAACTCAGATGCACAATTTCAGCCTGAAAAATTAAAACGTCGACCTATGAAAAGCAGAAAAATCTAAGAACTCAGCCACAAAACAGAAGCAACCCTTGATTAAATATTTCTGCTAAATTATTATACAAATAATCTGTAGTTGGCTGCATCCCTATTCAGTGACAACTCGGGTCAACAATAAATCGTTTCCATGGTCACATGATTGAGTTACGAGCCGTATCTTTCGCATTAAGTAAGATCTGTTTGATTGAATGAGGTAAACGTGGGCTAACATTGTCATTCAGTTAAATACAAGAACCCAAACACGTACTAGCATCTTGGCTACAGGAAAGCTAACGAAGAGCAAACCCGACCGGTGTTCAGCCCGTCACAAGCACAGCTAATAAATCTAACGGCCATAACCAGCTTCACGGAAAGTATCAGGAAATCCGAGCATTAGAACTACCGTACAAAACGATTGAATACGGAGACATAGCTGTGAAAAACGAGGCCCCGCCGACTCTTACTGCCAGCTACTTTAGCCAGAGACAGAGTAGCCGCAACAGCACACGTGGATTAAACTGGTCATTTTTACTCACTTTACGTCCAAACACCTGGACAGACTGCAGAGGACCTTTAGCTGGCATATTTCTGAAATACACAGAGCACAGCGCTTACATTAAAAACTGACGAATAAAGGATATTTTGTGTAATTTGTGTCGGATCAAGACGAAGCACGAACCTTCTTCAGCTGAGGGTGCCGCACGGAGAGGCCGACGGGGTTTCACACGCGGAGCTTCAGGGGCTGCTGCACGACATTTTCAGTTGTTTTGTGGTAGGACTTGCGACAGTGGCTCTCGCTTTACGGCCATTTGACGCTGACCAATCGCAGCGGAGCGTCCCTCCCGCCGATCCAATATGGCACAGAGAGTGTTGCTCTGTCTGACCTTTTGTTCCACGTTTTTCTGTGTTTGCAGCGCAGGTACGTCATGATATGTATTCCTCTCCTGAGGTGCCAGCTCCCAGTGTGTACTCAGGAGACAGACACCCTCTACATTCAAGACTGATACAGCTCATGCTTAGGGTTTGAGCTGCTGGAGGGGCTCCTCATCATACACCTCCACCCACCTCTTTTCACTTCCCATGCATTTATGTTGCTGCATGGGGGCTATGTCTTCTCTCTCATAGTCTCTGTCTCTGTTTGCTCTCCTTTGTCTCTTCACTTTCCCCTCACCCCCAACCAGTCGAGGCAGATGGCTTCCCCTCCCTGAGCCTGGTTCTGCCAGAGATTTCTTGCTGTTAAAAGGGAGTTCTTCCTTCCCACAGTCACCAAGTGCTTGCTCATAGGGGATCATTTAATTGTTGGGGTTTTCTCTCCAATACTGTGGAGTCTTTATCAAGGTTATTATCGTTAACTGAAACTAAACTAAAAAATAAATGAGAAAAATAATTTTAGTTAACTGAAATAAAAATAAAAACTAGAGTTGTGGTAAACATAAAAACTAACTAAACTAAAATAAAAAATATACAGGAAATGTCCTTAGTTTTTGTCTTTGTCAGTTGGATTAAGTTTGGTCAGTCAGCTTTGGTGCATCTGTGTATTGAGACTCAGGGTGTCTACATGATTGTGACTCATCTGCCTTCACAGTTTTGTGTTTGTGCTGTAATTTTTGATCTAAACATTTTAAATATTCCCCTGACAAATACCATCCATATTATAATAATTAAGAAAACTAAAACTAACACTGAAACTAATAAAAACTAAACTGAAACGAGCAAACCCACTCTGGAAACTAACTGAAGCTAAACTGAAGTGAAAACAAAATCTCAAAATGAAATAAAAATAAAAACTATTTAAAAAATACAAAACTATAATAACTCTGGTCTTTATCTTAGAGTGTAAAGCACCTTGAGGTGATTTTTTTCTTGTGAATTGGCACTATAGAAATAAAATTAAATTGAATCTAAAATATATATTTTCCATGCAAATCAAACAGTTTCAAAGCAAATGGAAATAAATGACATTTTCAGAGGTCTGATTTTACACAGGCTCCTGTCTTAAAAGTATTTATTTATGACCCGTAAGCACTGTGAAACAAAGTTAACAAATCACACAAGTTTAAAATGGAGTTTCTCTTTTCATCTGGTGGTGGCAGCAACATGTGCTCTATAGTACAAGCTTCTGGATAATTTCTGCCTTTTGGCAGCTGTAAATAAAGAGAAAAGCTTCCAGGAGAGATGGTAACTGCAATATTTTTTCACTGAAAACTGAAACATTTCTGTCTGCCTAATCTGCCCATAGTATGGTCATGCATAAGGAGTTCAAGGTGAAGAGACACTATCACACAAAACACATTGAAATGATTCAAATGAAAGCAAGCATCAAAGCAAGCTATGCTGTCATGTTCAACTTGGCAAACCTTCCATGGAGGCTGAGTTGATCAAAGAATGTGGCGTGAAAATGGTGGATAACGTGCCCCAAGATGTATATCTGTAACTTTTATGATTTAAAAAAATTATTGTGTTGAATGCTGAACTGAAGTCTATGAACAACATTCGTACATAAGTGTCCTTGCAGTCCAGGTGTGTGAGGGCCAGATGGAGGGTTGTGGTGATGGCATCGTCTGTAGAGCGATTAGAACGATACACAAACTGCAAGGGGTCCAGTGAGGATGGAAGTTATGATTTGATGTGCCTCATAACTAGCCTCTCGAAG
>VUQH01069436.1:0-12083 GCA_015106775.1 Etroplus canarensis
TGATATTGATGTGGTCAGTAAGTATCAGAGGGGTTGTTAATCAGTTTCAGCTGCTTTGCTGTTCATGAAATCAACAACAGGTGACCTAGAGGGGCAACAATGAGACCACCCCCAAAACAGGAATGGTTTTACAGGTGGAGGACACTGACATTTTTCCTCCTCATCTTTTCTGTTTTTTCACTAGTTTTGCATTTGGCTAGGGTCAGTGTCACTACTGGTAGCACGAAGCCATACCTGGACTCTACAGAGGTTGCACAGGTAGTCCAACTCCTCCAGGATGGCACATCAATACCTGACATTGTCAGAAGGTTTGCTGTGTCACCCAGCACAGTCTCAAGAGCATGGAGGAGATTCCAGGAGATGGGCAGTTACTCTGGACAGGGCTGCAGAAGGTCCTTAACCCATCAACAGGACCGGCATCTGCTCCTTTGTGCAAGAAGGAACAGGATGAGCACTGCCAGAGTCCTACAAAATGACCTCCAGCAGGACACTGTTGTGAATGTCTCTGACCAAACAATCAGAACCAGACTTTATGAGGGTGGGCTGAGGGCCCTATGTCCTCTAGCGAGCCCTGTGCTCACTGCCTGGTACCATGGAACTCAACCATCATTTGCCATACAATACCAGAATTGGCAGGTCCACCTCACCCTGAGCACATGTGACAGCCATGAAGGGGTCTGGAGAAGCTGTGGAGAACGTTATGCTGCCTGTAACATTGTTCAATATGACTGGTTTGGTGGTGGGTCAGTGATGGTCTGGGGGGACATATCCATGGAGGGACACACAGACCTCTACAGGCTAGGCAACCCTGACTGCCATTAGGTATCAAGATGAAATCCTTGATGTCCCTTGACCTCCGGGTCTGGAAGTCTTTTTTCTTTCTTTTTCTCATTCTTCTCTCTGTTGATGTCTTCGGGGTTGGGTCAGGCTAACTATTTGCTTAGTTTCAGATGCGTGATGGTCTGGGGGCAGAGCTGAGTCAGCACCCCTGAAGCTGATACCACCACTCGGGTTTTAAGTCCTGCTGACTCCTGAAGACTCCACCACAGTATAACTACAGTTTCAGTAGTAAGCCAGGCTGCAAGTTGTCTGCTTCTGTGCCTCAGTTTGTCTGCCGGAAATTACCATCTGTGTTTCTCCTCCTAGGACCTGCACACCCGCTCTGGACTTGGGAACCTGCCTGGCCCACTCTGCCCCCTGGTTATCACTTTGGAAAGAACCCGTTCATGCCTGCCTGTTCCCTGAATCTTGCCTACAATAAACCTTGTAACTTTTTATGCCTGAGTTCAGTCTGCTCTTTGGTTCTAAAACCTCTGAAAACCTGACACTTGGACCCGTTGTCAGACCTACACTGATGCAGTGGGTCCTGGGTTCCTCCTGGTGCACCACAATGCCCAGCCTCATGTGGTGAGAGTACGCAGGCAGTTCCTGGACGATGAAGGAATTGATACCATTGACCGGCCCCCACACTTACCTGACCTAAATCCAATAGAACACCTGTGGGACATTATGTTTCTGTCCATCTGATGCCACCAGGTTGCACCTCAGACTGTCCAGGATCTCAGTGAGGTCCTGGTCCAGATTTGGGAAGAGATTCCCCAGGACACCATCCGTCATCTCATTAGGAGCATGCCCTGATGTTATGAGGCATGCGTACAAGCATATGGGGGCCATACAAACTACTGAGCACCATTTTGAGTTGCTGCAGTGAAATGTCAGTAAAATGGACTAGTCTGCTGCATAATTTTTTCACTTTGAATTCAGCCTCTGTAGGTTGATCATCCTTTGGTTCCTGACACATTGCCCAGTCCATATCAGTATAGATATCCAGCAGGAGTTTTTTCTATTGCGATCTGATGTGTTTTCAAAGGGTTCCTTTAGTTTTTTTGAGCAGTGTAGTAACTCATATTGACAGTACAGAATATGGGATGCATCACAAAGGATTCCTTCTGCCTGTTTCAGTACATACTGGTTAAACTGTTTAAAGACAACAATAATCCCTGTAACCATAAATCTGAACCAGCTGTGTTGACTCTGGTTATGAGTAACCAGCATAACCACCAACATCACACCAGCTGACGGACTGCCTTACTTCTGAATGATAGACATTTATTCTGTCATTACTAAAGAGGAAAACTTAATATTCTCATATTCATGTGGTTTCCATTAGTCATGAGAGAAAATGTTCTTCTTTTGTGAATGGAAAGCACATCTGTTAATGAAAAACAATGAATTTAAATAAAAATGACAACATAAACTAATTCTAGCTTAAAAAACTAACCTGTGATACAGTCTCTCAAAGAGAAAAGACTTCACTTCTATGCCACAAGGAAGCAAACTCTGCTTGGAATAAGCCTTCCTGTTGTTTATGGGTAAACGATCCCTTACTGTTTGACCTCAGGCCATGTCCATCGTTTATACTGTCTATAGGGTCTCTATAAGACTGAAGCAAAAACTGAGGAACTTATGCTGTTCATGTTGTAAATGAGTGGGGCAAAAATTCAAATCATTAGTCAGTAAATTGATCCTTCAAATTTTGTAAAACTCCAAACCTGTGAGTTTATAAAAGCACTGTTGTGCATGTGCAGCTGTGATGGACAGCCAGCTTACCAGTAAACAAGCTTTAGCCAGCTGATAATACCAAGAGCTCAGAGTCTGTGTCCTCACAGCTGGGTCGGGCTCATTCAGGCTTGTTGGGATTGTTTCGACACTTATCTTTTTGCTCCTGGAACTGCTAGATGCCATCCCCGTTCTTAATCCCACCTACAAAAGTCCAATTTGCTACGTTGTTTACCCAGCTGGGGAAAGGCAAGGCGCCTGAGCGTCTTGAATTGCTGAAGAAAATCAGAGATGTGGGCACTGATTCACAGTCGTGGAACCAGGCTGATGGAGTCATCTCCTGCTCCAGTGCCCCCCAGCCATGCTCTGTGTGTCAAGCAATAAGGATGTTTACATGCACATAAACACTCACATTTCCAGGATAGATTGTGTTAAAAAAAGAAGTCATGAGAGCAAAAGTTGTGTGTTCTGCTGAAAGCTCACAGAGACTACAGTCAGAGAAACACTGCCAGCTTGACAAATACAGTGCATCATACTTGAACAACAGATTCATTCCACTGTCACCATGACTGTATTACAAAGGTAATTATCACATTTAATGGTACCATTTTCTTTTTATCACTGCACACTTACTGGTTCCTTCTGTGGAGGTCCACTGAAACTTAATGCAATGGAAAGCAGAATTCCCTCCACATTTATTCCCACCAGAACAGAATTTCTGTAATACCACTGCATTTATTGCAGTGTGTCATAGAAATGTTAGAATGAAGGATTAGTCATGCCATGAGACGCCTCAGCTTTATTCCTTGTTATAGAAAATGTGGGAGGGAACCCATGGGAGTAGCTGTTCACTGCACCATTAATGAGTAATGCTTTAAAATGGTTAAAAAAATGAGCTACCAAGCAAGCAAAAGGTTTCTTTGTTTGTTAAATACAGGTCATAACGCACATGTTTTTTGTGGTGGGTAAGCAGATGGTTTCAAGCTTAATTAAAAGCCAGATTGTTGCAAATTTTTCACAATAAAAGCCCTTCATAAATGAAGTTTTTCTGTCACTACAATGCCTGGTGTTTTAAAAAGCGTTGAGTTTGTGTTGTAGCATCCCGAAGTGGGGTATTGGGGATGTTCTGTGTTTGAAGTAGCAGTTCTAAAATGTACTGCATGTTCTGTTATAATTGGTTGTTCCACAGTTTAGGGATTGTTTGCTTTTGCACATTTTTGTAACCTTCATGAAAGATCAGCATGGCTGGCTGATGACCAGTGATGAGTGATTCTTTAGTTTGCTCTGGTATAGGAAACATAAGGTTGTAACTTAAAAAACACCAAATGGAAGCATATCAGAGCAAGCCTTTGTTACAGGAACGTGTCCACTTATTTTCGTCAAACACCAGGGCATGCACATACAGTAACTCCTAAACAGTTAATGCAATATGTTTGTCAAATCCTTTGAATTAAAGCTGAATGTCTACACTTTGATCAGTTTAATTTAAAATGCACTGTGGTGGTGTTCAGATGCATCATTACACACAAAAACGTGTCATTGTCCCACAGCTTTTGAATCTGACTGTATGTTGGAGGGAACATAATGATGAAAGATTTTCATGCCTATGATCTGCAAACATTCACACCATCTGACAACTCAAGATGGTAGAGCCAGTCTTCCTGTGCAGCGGCTTCTCACTGGAGGTTCAAGCTGACTAAATCAAACCACACGTAACGATAAAAGGAGGGCACAAATATTTATTAAATCCATTAAATAGATAATTCAGTACTTCTGTACTATTTATTGCCAAGTTACTATACTGGAGCTGTCATAAATATGTCTTTCTCTCTACAGGTGGGTAGATGCTAATTACAGTAACTCAGAGAGCACATGTAGAATCAGTAATGACGGCAGGTTCACCGCTCTAGATTGTGGTTGGTTAAATTGTACAGGAATCTATCACCATGCTTGAGGTGTTTTTTAAAACACATTTTTAAAAACTAAAATCACAAAGTTTTGATGAAGATTTTGATACCAAGAATGTAGCTCATGGCGCTTTGTTGAAACACACAAACCATTGACTCGCCACACGGTTTGAAAGTGCCCATTGTTTTTCTGAACAATAACCTTTATTGAAGATGTCTGTGAAGTAGCTCAATCAGTGCTTTATATACAATGAATCAAAAATAGGTTAATTATTATCATTGTCATCACACCAGTTTGCAAGGGTACATATTATCATAGGACAATACTGTATACATTGTATGTTTAAATGACAACAAATATCTAAATTTAGAGGTTTTCCAATCAGCCAATGGCATCATGAACTGCTAGCTCCAGTGCACATTTTCCATGGATGAAATGCCACCTAAATTAGAAGTGAGTTTGTAACTGAACCGAGAAGAAATCAAAATGTCTGTCTTCAGTTCAGCATGAAAAAAATGAACATATAGATTGAGTCCCGCCACATTAGAAAATCAGATTAAACTTTAGTGATCCCTGTGGGAACTGGTTTTTGTGACAGTAAGATGATGTGATTTCATTCTTAATTTACGGGTTGACACTATTTTGAAAAATGCTTCAGCGTTTGGAGAAACATGTTTGATTTCTCACAAAGTAAAATGAAAAAAGGAAAATCACATCTGTGTGAACTACTGAGCTAGAGCCAGCCATAAGCTTAACTTAGCATACTGGAAGCAGGGGAAACAGCTAGTCTCGCACTTACAAAAGTGAAAACGAACCTCAGACTGAACACAAACATGGGCAGCATGACATCCTGTCACAGCCTGATCTGTACCACAAACCCAGGTCTGTTCTGCACATGCACAAAAATGTGTGTGCTTCCTGTAACCGCTGCATGTTAAAGAGAATGGTTTTGTTACTACTGCTGGATTAAAACTTTAACCTCACGTCTTTATACTATATTTACATCAATTTTAGCAATGCAAAGAAATGCACATTTTTCTTATTTCTCCAAAAAGGTTTTCTTATATCTATTGTAGTAGACGTTCTCCTGTCACGTTTTCTTTAAACAGAAATTTCTAAAAGAAAGCTGGAATAAAAGTCACACAGTGTCACTTAGTTTATACAGTGTGTTTAAAAAAGATCGACCCGGTTTGAAATCACTATGTCTCTGCCGTCATGAACTGCCGGTGAAAAAAAACATTTACCACGTGAAAGAGCGGGGCATGGAGTTTAAAAGACCACAGCTTAACCGTTTGTAACTTTGAGTACTTGTCCCTCGTTGCTATTAAGAAATATACCGCGTTGAAATTGGGTCCATCTTTTCAAAACACCCTGTATAACTTTAGACGTGCTCCACTAAAATAATAACTTTCTATACTGATTTCTCCCAATTTAAAAAATAATTATACAAGTTGTTTAATTTTCTACAGTTACTTTATGCAACTGCTGCAATTTTTAAAGACTTCTTTAAGCAGTTTTATGTACTTCAAAGTATGTGCCAGGACTTTTTAATGGTGAAAAGGAAGGGACAGGACATATTTTTGCACATTTGTAAAACAGTTCAGATAACAACAAATCAGCCCACAGACAATGAAGCCAGTATTAGAGTAGACCTTCTCTTTAAGATATTCAGTCAATATTTTATCAGTCACTACATTCTTTCACTAAACCTGTGCTGGTTGTCATGCTGGAAATTATTGCTTCATTAACGCAAACTCATAAGTGATGTCACACCTTGCTGCATCCACATGTGTATGTTTATTTTAACACTGAAAACCTGCTGGAAACAAATAGCTTGAGAGCCTGTCAGTATTTAATTTGAGTTATTTTCTATTGCAGACATGTTGACAGGCAGCTGGAGTCATCACTGCCGAGTACTCATTCCTGTTGTACTTCTTTGAAGTATGCCTGAAGCCCGCCACCTGGGGCGCATAGTTAGTGAATGTAATGTAATAAAAAGTCTCTGCAGAGTGCAGAATCGTCCACTCAAGCACAAAAAAAGACGTCCACTCAGACCCTGCAGAGTTTTCTCTCAGTCCAGTGACCAAACTAACCCCAGCAGACTCAGAGACGTGGAACCAGTAACACCCACTAAGGGTTATGGGTTATGGACCATGTGTCCTGCTGCATTTTTTTTTTAAAGAATTTAGAGGCAAATAAAGAAAATACAAACCTCACACTATAAGATGATTTAATTTGCCGCTGATATTTTCCACCTCTCTTAGCAACCTAAACTGTTTTACCATTTTCTTTAGATTTACAGCAAAACTCTAAAGAACATTTTTCAACTTCACGTTGGATGAAAGGATGAACTTTTCAAGCACAAGCATCAAGAAACCTCAAATGTTGCTTTAATATTTGTTCTGCTTGAGTTCTTGTTAACAGATGCAACGTATTTACATTTATATGAAGCTTTTCTAGTCTTACTGAGCATTGAAAGCACTTCTGACTACAAGTCACATTTTGAACTCAGCATTCTATTCTAAAACACTTCATACACTTTATCTAGCCTCACATCTACCATCATTTTAAAATCACCAGTTAACCAAACGCGTCTTGTTTGGGGTGGGGGTGCTGTGTGAACACTGGGACATGGACAGGCTGTACATGGAGCTGAGGTGACAGTGCTAACCACTGTATCACTATACTGCCCAGTTTGATGAGGTTTGTTTTTATGGAACTTTGGAGCTAAGGATTTATTTTTTTAACTATAGCTGCTTCTCCCTGCTTTCAGTGTTTATGCTAATCTAAGCTTATTATGTGTGGACTCCACCACTGCGCTCAACATACAGACATGAGGAGGAACAATCTGAACATCACTGAACATCACCATAAAGGCCTTTTATTTAAGGCATATTCTGATTTATTTTCTCTAGGAACAGTTTCAAGGAACAATAACTTTGGGCATAATAAGATGAATGGGAATACTGTTGTGTTTCTCTAATGTTCAGTTGTAAAATGTAGATATACAACAATCCATAAGCATTTTTCCTTTAATGGTGGCAGACAACATAGTGTATAATGTACATAACGCAACCTAACATCTGTGGTTATATGCACTTAGTGGCACTGCTTCACACTGCTTCCTCTGCTTTCTGAGATGGTACTTTGCACTGAAAGTCCTCAGGATGTGAGCACAGGATTAAAAACTGTACAAACTGCTGCTGCTGGACTATAACTGTTGAAGAGCTAGAAAAATATTCTGGTGGCTCAGCTTTTCCAGGGGTGCTGTGGTGTCCTCTTTAGGCAAACAAAGGAAGGCTCATATTCGGTGTACAGAGACCAGGGTGGAGGTGTTGAGGGAGTTGCCACAGGAGTGAGTGTGTGTATGGGGGGAGGATGTTGAAAAGGCCAGCAGGCTCCTTGTCTGTCCATTAGTACACCCGCACTGGCATCTTCAGATAGAAACCTCATATTCTCTGGTTTCCTGTGAAAGGAATGAACAGGCTCGGTCAAAATTCAAAATAGATAATCAGTTGACCAAATGTGGAAGAACATTTCACCAGAGTTTTTTCTTCAGCAAAAGTGCTCATACCACAAAGTCTTGCAAAGACAAAATAAAAATACCCTTAGTAAACGTGCAGAAGTGAGACACATTAAAAGAAAGCGAACAAACGAGTAGAGAAACACCAGAAATGCATATGCTTCTACATAGGTATGTGGTACTGATAAGAAATTGTGCTAATTTCCCCCTGGGATTAATAAAGGATTCTGATTTCATATCTTATCAATGTGTGTGTGTGTGTGTATATATATATATATATATATATATATATATATATACATATCTTGTATTCTCCCCACAAGGGGTGGCCACAGAGGCCTAATCCACATTGATCATTTGGCAAAGGTTTTACACCGGATGCAACCCTCCCCACCTGAAATCAAACCAGGGACCTTTTGCTTGTAAGACAAATGTGTAAACCACTACACTACGGGGACACAATGTATAAAATGATGTCACTTGCTTAAAGATGGTGGCTCTCTCCTTCGGTACGTTTTTGTGTCTCTCCTGAGAAGTCTGTTTTTGTACAGTTGTGGAAATTGCTGCTACAGCCGCCAAGGCCAACACTTCCCGTAACAGCTGATTTACACCAACTCACAACATTCCCGATGACCTAACAAGGCCGGCGGGATCGCTGTGGATTGTTGTTGGGTCTGTCAGGCGCCGCAGGGAGAGGAAGCAGAAGTGGGGATGCCAGTCCGGCCTATTAGCAAGGCTCCACTACTGAGTACATTTCTCATCTACGCAAGATCCTCAGTACAGAAAATGGACGAACTGGAACTTTTGATTGCTGGAGATCATTATGCTGTGTTTTTTGACATATTTTTATTTATCTCTTATAGGGAAATGAAAAATACACACACTCTTATGTAGTTAACCACACACATGCAGGGAAACCAGTAAACACACATGCAGTGAGGAGGTGGGTAGTGAAGACTACCCATCACAGGCACCAAGAAGAACAAACGTGGGGGTTCGGTGCCTTGCTCAAGTGCACCTTGGGAGGGTGTAAGTCACCACGTCACTGACGCAGATTGGTGCTCCAACATTATTTGGTGGCAGAACCATCTTGATGCAGATGGATCAGACTGGCCCTGTCAACGGGAAGCTCGACTGCAATCGACCACCATAATGCATTTTGTGCACTCTGCAGGAAGGAGTGTTGCTATCACCAAAGCACTTCCAGCTTAAAGAACCACATCAACACGAAGCCTATATTAGTCAGGGATGCTTAGTTGCAGGTAAACCTGTGCAATCAGCTCTACTCCAATAAGTCAATTAGTCTGTCTCAGCAGCTGGCTAAAAGATGAGTAAGATGGATTTATGATTTAAAAAAGAAAATCAGAATCAGAATACTTTATTTTGCAATCTGGAAACCAAATCTGTTCTTTAGCTTAAAAAAAACATGTGAAGTGTATATATCACCTTCTGTCAAAATGAAACACAAATGAATGAGTGCATAATCATGTGGTTGGTGGGACTGAGGACTAACTCACCTCATTGTTCTTCAGAAATTGGCAGCATTGAAGACGAAAAATCAACACGTTAACACACAGAAGGTAAAATCATCAGCTGATGTCAGATGTTATGAAAGAACCACATGTTGGTAGTTTATTCTTATTTCTTAATCATAGAGATATCACTGCTGGGTCTATTCAAATGGATTATATGAGGAACACTGGCAGATTATCATCCAAGTATGATGTTTCTGCTTTTGCACTGAAACTTAGGCTACGTTCACACTGCAGGTCTTTATGCTTAATTCTGATTTTTTGCTGAGACGTGATTATTTTGCTTGGTCGTTCGACTGCTAAAAGACTCCAGTGTGAACAGTCTACGGCCCTGAAGCGATGCACATGCGCAGAAGGAGCCGTGGCATCACATGCAACACGCTGTGTTTACAGAAGTAAATATGGATGCTGCACATGTCAGTGTGTGTGTATCAGTTCTGAAGTTGTTGGGCAGCTGGAACTGAAAAATTTATGACCAAGTGATAAAGGGAAGAAGTAGATTGAGAAAAAAGAGAACACAAATTTTAACACACAAGTTTTAACGCTGTCTGCCATGCTTGTCTGGTCCATTGTTGAAGTTTGATCTCGCTGTGTCTCGCCCGATGTCTGTCTCACTTCAGAGACGTAAAAATCAAGATGAAATGCGACATGACCGTTCAGACTGAGGTCACTTTGAAAAACATTGGATATGTATCCATCCTCATATGAATATGGCCTGGGTCTGATTTGAAAAATATCAGATTTGTGCTGTACAGACTGTCATAAAAAAATCAGATATG
This sequence comes from Etroplus canarensis, assembly GCA_015106775.1. Taxonomy (NCBI): domain Eukaryota; kingdom Metazoa; phylum Chordata; class Actinopteri; order Cichliformes; family Cichlidae; genus Etroplus; species Etroplus canarensis. Next base: position 10,302 of record VUQH01069436.1, read on the forward strand.
GGTCACATATGAGCAAAAAAGGCAGATTCTGACCCCTTTTTGCCTGCAATATGAACATAACCTAATGGTCAAAGCAAAAACTTTCACTTCTAGAACTGATCCAAGTGGGATCTGTTAGAGAACGTCGTGATGCTGTCGAGCTGCACTGCATTATACAGAGGTGTTTCTGCTATGCAGCCTAACCTCACTAATATGAACAAGGAGGGGTGATATTATAATAACCCCTGTCAGTACAATGCCATACAGTGGAATGGAAAGTAAACTAGCAGCCTCTGGAGCTGATCATGGGGGTAAAAAAAAAACCCCTTTCTGAACATTTTTGTAAAGTTGTGATTTATTGCAGGACTGTTGGATTAGATAGTGTAACGAACTGACAGCTCGGGGCACGCTGACTCACCGCTGTATCATAAACTGAGGTGTCAAATGTAGATTCTGCAGTGATGTTTTCATATGGTAAGTTGGAGGACAGGGGGAGTCTTAGTGGCTTCCTCTGGACCCTGAGCACAGAAAGAAAAGCACACATTAATTAAAAGAAGGCAAGGTGTGTAAATGCAAATAAACCATCCAAACTATTATATTACAGTGCCAATGTCCTAATTACCATCTGAGGCAGGCACTGAGGTAGCCAAGACAATGACAGGAAAGACTGTTGCAGCTAGGAGAAGGGTGCCTTCTAAAACATATATTTTGAAACTACTTTGAGCCAAAATCAAGATTTTTACCTAAATTTTATCAAGTAGTTTTGTTCCCTTAACTGAACAGTCATTGAAAAGCAATAATCTACACATGAGGCAACCCAAGGTTTTGTGGTAGAAAGTCTTCTTTTTGATTTGCCCTACTGCCACACCTTCCACATCTGAATGTGGATTTAATTTGTTTGCTGAATCACTAGAGGAGCTCGCCCTGGAAATAAGGGAAAACGTATTTTATGCAATCACTCATATGCTTTGTTTTGAGAGTTAGTACCAATCAACCAAGTGACCAAAAAGTTCCAGAAAACTCCTCATAAAACAAACCATTCCTTATTTAAATTGGCCTGATCTTCCCTGCATCTTCTTGTGTTCCTATGATTCCATGATTTCAGCACAGCTGCTACTATTAGATGCTCTGCTCTATCTACACTCACACACCTGACCATCTGTGATGAGTGCTGCATCTCATTTGGTGCATTAAAAACAAATCCTTCAACTTGATTTTCATTCATGGGAAGTGGACAATGTTGCACAAGCAAATCTAACAAGTAAGGGGATAACAAATACTACAGCACCAGTGGTTTGTTCAGAATGTTTTCCCTCAGATTGCTTCGAAGGTTAAATTGGAACTCTGTGTTGATATCTATCTATGGCGTAACCAAGATGGAAGCGCGGCAGCAGTTCGCAGCGGCCACTCCAGGAGCCAAAAATTGTGCTATATCCTTGTAATTATACCTTATATCGGTATAATTATCCTTGTCTAGCCCAACTCTCAAGTGCATGGACATCAAAGACAGCGGTGTCCATGTTTACAACCGTCAGACCTTACTTCAGCTAAGAAATCATGCAGTCAATAACCTGCAGGACAATGTACTCCACAAGCTCAGCGACCTGGGCTTGCTTCGTGAAACAGGTCTTCAGTCCTCGGTGTCGCCTGATGCTGGTGGCCAGGAGAGGCGACACCACAAGCGGTGCTCGAGGAAGCGGAAGCGCAGGAAGTGGGTGGGTATCCGTGCTAGGCTAAAAACAAATCCTACCCTCCATCATTTTGGCCAACGTTTGCTCACTGGACAATAAGTTGGACTACATC
>VUQH01069437.1:0-18014 GCA_015106775.1 Etroplus canarensis
ATGACCTCCTAATGCTGCAAATTCAACAAATGACCATTTTCAGTTCTTTACAATCTATAAAATGTTTTGAAACTCTGTTGTGCTTACTAATTTGGAACTGTGCATTTTAAGTTTTTTATTTTTGAAAAAAATACTGTTATCATTGGGAGGTTTGTTCAATAACATTCAATTTATACTCTAATGGTTAATGACTTGAAAATTATGCTGACTGTCATTTGCATCGAGTATTTAGAAAAATCATAGAAAAATATCATTTGCATAATAATTTAGAACATGGTGTAAAATCAGAATCTTTATTAATCCCAGGGGGGAAACAGCTTACATTACAGAAGCTCCAGTGGTTTACACATTTGCCTTATAAGCGAAAGGTCCCTGGTTCAAATATAGGTAGGGACACGATCCCCTGTCACCGTGGAGGGCTGCATCGGGAAGGGCATCTGGTGTAAAACCTCTGCCAAATTACCAATGTGGATTACCACTCTGGGGACCTTGGGAAGAATAAAACAGAGCTGTCGACAGTACGCTCATACAGATGCTTCATTGAATGTAAATACCGTAAATATAAATATGTAAGATGGAGAAAAATACTATATATATATATATATATATATAACCCCAACTCAGAGCACACATTAGTCAGGGATTCCCCTACAAGTACTTTGGGGACCATGACACCCGGCTTGTGCCAAACTTCCCTTACTGAACGTCAAGACCTCAGTAAATCTACCTGTATGTTCTGTTTTTTATTTTGCGGTCTGCACACCATACATGATCTTTAGTTTAAATAAAAGACATGTTAAGTGTATATATCCGTCTGTCATGAGTCTTTTAGCCTCACAAAATGAAACACAATTAATGAAAGGGTATTAATCGTGATTAATCTAAATTAATCCGCAGCAGCCCTGTGAATAATCTGATTTTATCAGGCGACTTAAATATTATCTGTAGAAAAGCAGGTAGAATTTGCCTACCATGTGTGTCTCTTTAGCAGGCACACTTGCATGCTGCAGACAGAGTGGTGAGATCACCCGGTCCATGGGCTTGATGCATGGATTCTGAGTGGCCTGCCACCTCATTCCTGGTTGCCAGTCCACAGGAGGCAAAGATGACCCTCAGACCACCAGGAAATGTCCCTGTTCTCCCAGTGGACATGCTCTCTTTTCACTGTCACTTCAGGTGCAGGAATTAGACATGTTCATCAGTAATCACTTTTAAAGTTTTCCTCCCCAACCTGAAGTAGCGAAGGACCTCGAGAGAAGAGAGCCCTGTTCTCTGACACAATGTACACTGAGTCAATACAGTTACATCCAAGGTGTTATTAAAGGTTTATTGACTGAAATTAGCCGCAGTTCGGTGAGCACACTAAAGCAAGACACATTGAAATTAAACAAACAGTGCTTTTGCAGTCTGACTCTGACATCAGGAAGTCACAGGACCAATCAGTATCTGTAAAGCAAACAGGAGTATAACTCAACAACCCTAAACTCCAAAGTATCGACTAATATTCTATCATTCTGAGCAACAGTAAGACATGAATAAAGGACAGGATGTGAAGAAAGCAATTTTACTCTTCATTATTACAAGTCATTTTTTATTCTGTGGAGGCATTACTATTTAGTGTTTGACCATGGCTTTATAAACTTGTGTCCCTTGTTGAACTGTTGTGTCACTGCTGATGCAAAATTGAATTTCTGCACTAAAGTATGACAGAAGCTGAAATTTGCTTCCTAGTGTTCCCTGGTTGATACTATAACTGATATATGTTGATTAACAAATAAGACGCAAAACTTAAGATAATATCATTTGCTTTTTTTAAAAAATTAATATCAGTTTTTCATGGGGGAGTGTATTTTCCTTCTTCTTGCCTAGGCATCCAAACAGGAGCATTGACTTCATGTTATGCTTTTATGACTCTACTGGATGCATTTGTAAGGACCAGCCTTTTTACCAGTATGAATGACGGAGACACAATGATCAGAAAACCTGGAGCAGCTGAGCAGAATCTGCTGCAGCTTGAGTATGCATACTTGAACTGACATGAAGAAATCTAACACTTGTTAATCTTGTTACTAATGTTCCGTTACCTTCCATATACACTATATGGACAAAAGTATAGAATCACCAGTTACACCTACATGAAATTTTATGAACATTTTGTAGCTATAACAACTTCCGCTCTGCTGGAAAAGTTTTCTACAAGATTTTAAAGCATCTGTGGGAACTTTAATCAATTCCTCCAGAAGAGCATTTGTGAGGTCAGACATTACTAGTTCATCACAAAGTTGTTTAATGGGATTGAGGTTGGGGCAGGCCCGTCAAGTTCTTCAACACCAAACTCATCCAACCATGCCTTTACTGACCTTGCTTTGTGCACTGGGGAACAGTCATGCTGGAACAGGACAGGGCAGGGTCTTCCCCAAAATATTCCCAAGCAAGTTGGAAGCATGAAATCATCCAAAAGGAACTAAAGGGCCCAAGCCAAGTCCACAAAAACAACCACATAACCTCCCCCTACCAAACTTTACTGTTGGCACAGTGCACTCAGGCAGGAAATGTTCTCCTGGCATTCACCAAACCCAGACTCATCCCTCAGACTACCAGACAGAGAAGTGTGGTTCATCACTCCACAGAACACGTTTTCACAGCTCCAGTGTCCGTGGAGAGCATGCTTTTCACCACTCCATCGATTGCTTGGCGTTACGCTTGATGATGTAACTCTTGAATGCAGCTACTCAGTCAAAGAAACCCACGCCATTAAGCTCCTGGTAGACAGCTTTTGTGCTGATGTTAATAACAGGGGAGTTTGGAGCTTTGCAGTTACTGATTCAGCTCGGCAGAACGTTTGGAGATTTTTACACACTGTGCGCCTCAGCATTGGAGAACCTGTTCTGTAACTTCACATGGTCTGCCACTTTGAAACCAAGTTCCTAAATGCTTCTACTTTGCAGTTGAACCATTTACAAGTGATCGTGGGATATCTAAGAGGGAAGAAATTTCATAGATTGACTTGTTGCAACTGTAGCATCCTATTACAGTAAATGGTACTTATATAGCACATCTCTACTCTAACTGAGCACTCAAAGCGTTTTCTACTACAAGAAAACTCAGATTCACTGAGCTCTTTAGAATGCCCCATTCTTTCACAAATGTTTATAAAGGTAGACTGCATGGCTAGGGGCTTGATTTTAGACCTGTATTAGGAAGCGTGTCCAATACTTTCATCTGTGTAGTGTACCTCCACTACAAATTTCACTTTGCCTCTTGAAAGCAGTTGATCTTCAACCATTAGCAGGTTGAAATAGTAATCAGATCATTAAAATGTTGCCTGATATGAGAGCATGACCCATGTGCAGGCTGTCAGAATGGAAACCAGATTTTTTTTTTTTTTTTTTTTTTACAGTGTCATCAGCGGGTGAAATACCTCATAGATGGCTTTTTATATGAATCTGAAGCAATTTCTTTGACTGGAAAAGAGATAAAACATAAGTTGTGGAAAGTCAGGCAAAGCAACAAAGAATGTTTACAGGAGTTAATATATCCTCCCTGGTTCCCAAAGCTACTGCGACTTCTTTTTCCGTTTCTTTCTCACTGAACTATTTCAAAAGCATATTCCTTGAATGTGTGCGTTTATGTTTTGGGGAGCATTTTGTGTCCTTTCTTCTAGTTGCAGTCGCATCTATAAAGAGCAGTTCATTTTAGAAATATTCAGAGTTAAATGAGAGAATCAATTTAACTCATTTTGAAAGTCTTGTATAACAAATGGAGATGTGTAATTTCAAATTACTGTCACTTTCCCAAATTAGGCCTTTAAATAATTATCATATTTAGTGATCAGTTTTAAGAGACATTTTTTTTTCCAGAGTAAGTTCATTTCAGATGTAAGGGATGTCTTATGTAGATGTAGTTTTATATTTGTGCGAGTAAAGTGAACCTACAGTACTGTAAATTCCTTTAAGGCCTCAATAAGAGAGACAGCTGTGAGGGTATGTGTACCAAGATGGGGGAGTAAATGGGCAGGGTAAAGAATAATGGGTGAGACAGTCACCTCACTATTTTTTCCCCATTGCATCACTCCACAGGACTTCTCCCTCATTTCTTTTCTCTGGTCAATTTCTTCCCAGTTTGTGCCACTCACAGTTTCCTTCTCTTTGGTCTTTGTGACCTTTCTTTCACTCTTTGTGCCTCTCTCTCACACTCTTCAGGTCTTTGCCGAGCTTCATCGCTCCCGCTTCATTCAGCTGCCAGTTCACAGTGTAGCCACAGCGTGACATTTAGGGGACAATTGAGTTGCGGCAGATATAGATTGTGACTGCAGCATTTCTGAGTGACGCATTTTTCAAATAGCCCAGTAATCTTTTTGTTCTAGCCCGCCGGTAATCAATAATGCTTCCTTTTTCTTTGCTCATCCACGAACCCACCCATTACAGGATGAGAAGCGGCTGCTACAACTCTCATTAATTTTGCTTAATTACCACAGGACGAAGAGATGATTTTTAAAAAAGAAAATATTTGTACAGAAAGAAGATGGATCCTGATGAGATCAAATGTTAGATGAAATGACAGACTGGACAGAATAGTAACCATTTTTGAAAAAGAACATTGAGTGTAGTCATCCTCTAATATTTACCAGATAGCAAAAAGAAAAAAGCAACAAGCATGCAACTTGCATGACGAATACATTGCAGCCTTGACACATTTCCTTCGGGGACTGTGAAAACCCAGGCAAACTGGACTTCCAATGATCTGGCTGCCGCAACTCCAAATGGATGCTATGTTAGTTGTTATTAGTGTTGTTAGTAGGCTGAGTGTTAGAAGGAACATTACAGCATTTCCTTGTTTGGTAGTCTGGCACCCTTAAGTCTTTCTGCCAGAACACCTTTAGGAAATCAGATGAGGTCATTTAAAGGGCAACAACAGCTTGGAGGTACTGGAGGGAGAAGCAGTAGAGTGGTGGATACCAAGACTTACTAGGGTTCATGTTCCATGAGACCATTCTAACTTACCTGTCATCTGTAGTAAGAAGGTTATATTTTTAACCAACTTTGGTTTGTTCGTTTGTATGTAATATAACTTTAAAAGTTACAAACAGATCTTTTTTTCTTTTTTTGCTACAAGCAACAAATTTGGGAGGTGAACTTGAATTAGGATTTAGATCCAGGGATTGTTTAAAATATATAATTATAAAATTATAAATAAATAAAATATTTATAACTGCAAGAGAGGAGGAATTTAAAGAAATATGGCTCTGGCTTCATAAATATTTGCTATAATGTTTATAAAAATAATAGAACATCATCTCCATAATGAAATCAGAATACTTTATTAATTCCGAGGGGAAATAGCATTATACTTAACAGACATCTGTTGTCCCTCACGTCGTAGATTCTGGTCTCTGCTTCAAAGCTGTTGAATATGAGGAAGCCTCAAACTGTGCTCAAGTTGAAGAGTCAGGTTCAGTGTGAAGAAGTGAATGGGGCAAAAGACGCCTTTCCAGTCGCCACTTTAGAATAGTCCAGTTAGCAAAACTAAAATAACCGCAGTCTTCTTTGACCCCTGATGACCCTGTAGCACCACCTGTCCAAACTGTCCACAAAGCAGAGACTAACTGTGAGACTAACAGTCATCTATCTAAATCCAAAAGGCAGAAAAGAAGATTAAATGCATAAACATGTATGTATAAAGTTCAAATTTAACATAAATAGCTCCAAAGTTAGACATCATATACAATATGTCCAAGATATTTCAACAGAAACTTGTCAAGGAGTCACAGCGAGGAATTATAGAGTTTAGAATGATTTCCTGCTGCGTTCTGTGCTGCATCATGTTGAAATGAGTCTGACATTGAACATGCTCCTGTGCCTCAAATTTGCTCAGGAACCAAGTAACATTCCAGATCTCATAATCCAGAATGTTGAAATATATCAGGTTCATGAGAAATTTATTACTGTGAGTTGGAAAATAAAGCTACAGATTTGTAACTGACCTTATTAAAGTCCCAACTGATTTGGAATATCAAGCTCTGCCCTTCCTTGAGCGTTGGGTGTGTGGCTGCTCCCGGGACACATCGTCAGGGTTGTCGGGATTTCGGGGGAGTTGTTGTCTGGGGGGTGACTGGGCCTCCCTGGTGGGGGTGGGTCCCCTGCTGGGGGTTGGGGTGGGTCTTGCAGGGCCCTCTGGCCTGTGCTCCGCTCATCCTTGGAGTGGCTGGCCGGCTGGGGCTTTGGCTCTCTGGGACTTTTACCCCCTGGCTCTCAGGACTCCCTGTATTCCTTCCTTGGAGTGGCTGTCCTGGGGACATGTGGCCCTGGGTCTCTGATGTTCCGTAGGGGCTGTGGGATGCTCGAGTGGTCTGGATAGCCTCCTACTGGTTGCAGCCTCCCAGCCTCCTCATTAAAATTAACTACATTCTGTGATAGACACGCACGCCAGCTCTCATACTGACTCACTCACCAATATAGACTTACACTAACATAGACCATTGGTTGGCATTGTTAACATTTATTGCAGTTTTCTCTTTTTTATCACCTCTTGACTGTTTGTCTTATCTTTGTAATCGGTCCTCTTTATTTCCCCCTCCCTACTTTTCATTCTCTTTTCCTCACTTCTTTCTTTTCTATCCCCTCCACTGGTCAAGTCCAATAACTTCACATTACTGTATTTACCAGTGTATTAAAAAAGTAAAGTTATGACGCTGGATCTGAAAGAAAATCACCATTATGGAATTTGTTTTCCTTGAATAACTTTTAAATAATGACAACAATGTGATTCCAAAATCTAGAGGTATGTTTTCATGGTCAAGGAATCACATTTTGGGGTAAAACTATTGCAGTACTTGTTTTCAGGTGTGATGGCATCACTGAGGGACTCTCTGGCCTCAGCGGAGGTTTGCTGTCTGAGTGCCTCATGTTTTTATCTTTAATATCAGTTTTTTTTGTTAGGTTGAGGCAACAAAACTGCTGTGTTGGTATTTGAAAATCATTGGGATTGTGATTTAGGCAAACTAAGCCCTTTCATAATGTGTAACCATAGAGACTGAAGATGGGTGTAGTTACATTGATGTCGCTGACTGGTTTGTGGACATATGAACATTTGGCATCTTGTCTGGATGCCATCTGTAGTCCTATAACAACTACTTTTGCTGGCAAGACAAATCTATTGGTCACTTTGAAATAACACAGGTAGTGAAAAAGGGCTTAAAACATCAAGAAAACTGCAAAAGACACCCAGAATATCCTGCTACGAAGAAACATTGATCAAGTGAGGGGAATGTGACTAACACACTCTTCATTTTTCAAATTGCCCATTCCTCAGTCACTCCCACCAAGAGAGAGGAGTTGCAGCAATGTGCATTTCACACACAGTCGTAATTTTAAAGCAATGTCAAATATGATATTTGACCCAATTACATCATAAACTGTCTTGTTATAGCCCAAGTATTGCTGTATTTTATGATGTCCTGTGCACCAGTGCTCATGACATGTTTTATATTTTGGATCACTTTGAATTAAATTCACAAGATGGTGCAATGTGAGAAGATATACCTTCCTTAAAAGTCACACACACAGAAGCAGTGAAGGGCAGAAAGGCTGAGCTTCTCAAATAAGTGAAACAAGTCATGAATAAAAATGAACGAGTTGTTAAGAGTTCGTCTCCCGCCACAGTTTGTATATTCCAGCTGTGTGCCGTGCCTCTTTTGTACACTGACGGTAAAAACACTTCAAAAGGATACGCCTGCGCATCCTCAATTATAGCTCCTCCAGCAAGCCTCCTCTGTCCTTTGTCCTCCAGATGCATTTTAGGAGTGGAGAAATCCTTTAACATGGTATGACTGATTTCCAGGTCACAGGCAGGAGGATGGAGGACAGAGGAGACAAGGAGGCACAAATTAGTGAAATGAGAAAAGCCCCAAGAAACCATGGACCTTGCATGCCCATGTGGTAGGTTGTCTACATTACCATCAATGACTCCATAACTGACAATACTGAGGTCATGCAGAAATATAAAACTTGAATCAACTTAAATTAACTTAAATTTTTCAAACTGCTGTACCATAAGATGTCTTTTTTGCAGCTGGAGGAGTTGCCCCTGGTGGCCACCAGGGGGGAAAAAAAATGCAGGTTTAAGGCACTTTGATTTTGCCTTCACTTTTTAGAGCCGGGGGCTTTCTACATCCTTTATATACAGTTGGTGGGTAAAAGCTTCTCATCCATTTTCTTTGTTACCATGGTAACAAGTATCGTCCCATCTATTATGTGATCAGTTGTTTAAAAAGCAGCAACAGTGAGATTTTACAGGCACTAATACGACTGTAAGAATCTGCCTACCTAGACAGCAGTTATTTTAACCCCTCTAAAGGTACTTTTTTTTTTTTTTTTAAATGGAGTCAGACTGATCTTTTTATTTTCAATAAAATCATGATGTTATTGCCTGCACAAATATTTCATTGTTATACATCTACCCATGTGACTGAATTAATAAACTCTGCACTAAGTCCATAAGGTATATACTGTAATAGATCAAATCTAGCAAAAAAAGCTTAATGTTATTTTCTGCTTAAAGAGACTTTAACAGTAATGTCTATGATTATCTATATATGATTATCTAATCTGCAGCAAATATTATGTTGTGTATTTGATTTGGAAACCTTCTGTATTTAGGTAAGAGGGAGGATAGGTGGACAGGGGAAGCTATGGGGGCAATTAACAAAAGAGACTCTACTGACATGGGGGTCAGCATGTAAGAAGAGGGAGGAAATAATGGAGAAAGGGCCAGTGATAAGGAGAGTTCAAATAGTTTAAAAATCTAAGGGCAGAGAAGAGACAGAAGGAAATCCTGGCACAAACCAAAAAAGACCTGCAATGTCTACAAGTACACAAACCAGGAAAGCGGCAGAGAAGGGCTATTTAACACAAAAGGGTATTTTAGAAATGCACTGTGGAGGTGGAGAGTTGACTAGAGCAGAGACTAATTTCCACTGCAGTAATGCTGACGGATGGACTAAAGGAACCTTATTTTACCCCATAAATTTTTTATTCCTAGATCCTCCAAACTATTAGCTGCTTCCCCTTTGTTCCTCTCCTCTGCCTCTCTACCTTTCTTTCACCTTACTTAACCTCTCCTAAGCTCTCTACTGGGATCAAACTTTTAAAATAACCCTGGCTTTGTTCTAAGTCAGCTTTTTCGTTAAAATTACTGAAAAAGCTTCAGCGCTTCCAGCGTGAAAGATTAAACCCTAGAGAGTACTAATAATGTACACTCCAGGTACACTGAATGTACTCTTCCAGTACTACTTTACAAATGCCTTTTTACAGTAGCTCTTAGATTTATGGAGGCAGCAATGGCATGGTTTGTGTCGAATGCCAAATGTTTTAGTGAACTTAGTTTTGTAAGGAGAGAGTTTTAAATTCAGTGCTCTGTGCTGGCAAGCAATAGCCTCATGTACCAATCATGTAGTAGCAGCACACCCTTTTTTTGAGGTTTGACATGATTTATGACTTAAATTCTTTTTTAAAAATACCTTTAAGTCATAACAGGTCAAGTTATTGCAGATAAAACCTTAGAACTATGTAGTATAAATTGGATCCTTTGATCTTGGAAATGGGGTCTAATGTGCCCATACAGTTACAAAGCATGCATTAAATTTGGACCTTTGGTAACCTGAATAAAATATGCTCTTAGAACAGGTCTGTCTAAGAGACTTTTTAGATATTTCTGGCCTGTTACCATCCTTATAATAAAGATCTACTTGAAACAGTCGTGAAGTTTTCACAGGATTCTATGCGGTCCTCTACAAGATTGAGCGCGCCCTTACTGCCTCCATAAGAGGAGAGTGAGTAGCAGCTAGGTGCTGCTAATTAATTGCACTTGGTTAACTGATTTTCAGCAAGTGTGACCACCTCTGTAACAAGGAGATGTTTTGGCAATTTGCTAGTTTGGAGCATTCGGGTGTTTGTTCACACAATGCTACAATCTTCCCAGGAATGGACATCCCACCAAATTCTTCCCAAGGTCAACCCGTGCTCACAGGAACTGCAAAAAACATAAGGGCTACATCTCAGACCCTATGGATCATAGTTAGTATATTCAAAGTTAAAGTTAATGACAGTGCAATTAGGAAAAGAACAAACAAGTATGGCTTCTTTGAAGGGGTTACCAGGAGAAAGTCTCTTCTCGATCAAAAGAACATGGCAGCACAGCTTCTTTTTGCAAATTTGCATCTGAACAAAAAAAATAAGACTTGTAACAATGTCCTTGTGTAGACATCTGGCTATAATACACAGTCCCATGTTTGGTGAAAACCAAACAGCATATCACACCTGTCAGCTGTAGTGGTGGAGGGGGGATAATTTAGACCTGTGGCCTCTAATATGAAACATGATTTGCTCTTATCCGGATAACTTTGGGGTTAACTTCGGGTTTTCAGTGCTCTTACTGTGGTATATTATGCAGCAGACCAAAGTTACAGGAGCAGCTTATGTTCCAGATAAGAGGCCAACACCTACTGACCAATCAGTTCTCCTGGTAACTGGTGTCACCATTCGTGGAAGAGCCCTTGGACCATGACTTGGACCTCTGTGTGCAGATAGGAGGGTCTAAAGTTGTCTTAATTGCATCAAAAGTCTTTGAGCATAAGTATTGTTTTGATTTTTTTGTCTCCCTGCTGGATGTAAACAATTTTGCAACAGCTTGATTGTTCTACAGGCTTTAATACTTGATCCTATGAGTGCAAAAACATTTATACATTAATATATTGTACAGCACTTCCCTGTACAGTGCTCTGGGCACCTTACAGTCACTGTGTCAGCTATGAACTGTATATGAAGTTATTCTACAGTAAAATGTGAATCCATCTGTTCCTCAGCTAAAGCTGGACTGAAATTGGATCAAATAACAGGACAATGATCCCATACATTCCAGCATATCTACAACAGAATGGCTGAAAAAGAAGATAATCGAGGTTGTCGCAGGACCTTCAGAGAGCTGTGTGGAAACCATTGCCTACGTTTCATTAAATTTAACGTTGTAAAGCCAAGTAGGCCAAAATTCTACATCAGTAATGTGGGAGAGCAATAAAATCATTCAGAAAACAGTTACTTCAAGTTTTTGCTGCTAAAGGTGGGTCAGCAAGCTAATGAATCACGGCATGTACTTAGTCTTTTGAAAAGTCTTCACAGGACTGCCTGCAGTCATGTGAAAAACTACGCATGCAGCGACAAACTGCCGCAACATTAAAACCACCGACAAGTGTGAAACACTGGCAATCTTGCTGAGAAACTTTGGATCAGCAGTAGTGTTTAGGCTGGTACTCTGTGCAAAAGTAACACCCACATGAATGCCAGGACCAAAAGTTTCCAGGAGAACTTTGCCATGTTAATAGATGAACGAGACTACACAATTTCCCTTTCAGTTGTTCTGTAATGTGGGTGTTTAACAATCAAGGGGCAACCTCTGCAGCTGAAAAAGCCAATGCAGAAGTGGCAAAAACTGGTTGCTCTAGCTGGAAAACTTAATGTAAAATATTTATATGATTTTGGCCTCTATGGATAGTTTTCCCCCCATAAATTTGAGAAGGGTCATCTACGCATATAATCAAGTTGAGACCGTGGCCCTTTTTGATTGACAGGTGTACCAATATCAGTCTGCTAAGCCTCATCCACAGAGAGGTCGTCTGCAGCACCCTCTTTTACCCACATCTCAGCTGCTCCGTTTACTGAGGTGATCAACAAACTATAGGAGTTTGAGCATCAATAAATGTGTGAAAATGAAGTTCTTTAGCATCGTGGACTGCAGGTTCTAACTTGTGAATGACTGTCAGGTTAGAGCGGATCTTTTCACACAGGGGTGCGGCTGCGTCATCAGTTGCCAAGCCAGCAAACCATAATATTTCATCAGTGACCCCCCCCCTTCATAGCAAAGGTTTCTGTAGGGGGGATATTAAAAACAGCTCTAGTGCATGACTGCAATTCACAGAGTAGAAATAAGTTTCAAATCTCACCTGTGATAGAAATTCTGACATGGATGATCAGGTACAGGTTTGACACTTAGAAGTAGCATTTGTATAATTTGTGTGTTTGCCCTGTAAAGCTCGACTAACCACTGCTCTGACTCCTCTATATTTCCCTTTTGTTTGGTTTTGGTAGCTTTCACCTGAAACAGCAGTGCTTTGTGGACTAAAGCAGTGTTGGAACATGATCGTCCCCCTACTGCCACGGTAACACACGAGCTGACAGTTAAACTACATTTCTGATTTTATTGTTGTGCTGTAGACCATTTCAGGATGGGGTGAGACATTTTTTAGCTCACCCAGCTGAAGGACCGATGAGCTAATGCCATGGCGAGGTGTCCGTCGGTCCACAAATCACAGGAATTGCTGCTCCTCCTCCTCCGCCTCCTCAGATTTTAGTGAAACTTGCACACAGTGATCATCTAATGGGTCTTCACCCAAACTGTACTCAAGGGCAGTTGTTAAAGGCCACTTTTACATTTTCATAAGAATCGTTACTCCTAATAGCATCAGTCTGGATTGTAATGTTGATAAAATTGGCGTTTGCCCCCACAAATTGCACCCTGGCTACATTCATGCTTTATACTTTCTGTGCTCACAGCCTGGGGATCTGAGGTATGGTGCATGTATCCAACTAGGCAGAAGATGCTTGGGAAGGCCATCTATGGTGATGCACAAATGTGGGGAGGGGACCTCACCAAAGGTGCCTACTCTCCTAGTAAGATGGCAGTAAGGGGTAAATACTTAACAAAAAACAGATTACAAATCAAAACGACCCTATTAATTTTTCAAAGCAGGTAAATGCAAAAAAAAAAAAAAAAACAAAAAAAAAAAAAAAAAAAAAAAAAAAAAAAAAAAAAAAAAAAAAAAAAAAAAATTCACAGGACTCTGTACAACCTATAAACAACTAAGTACAGCCCATGATTTCATAGCTTGTAGAACTACCTTTGGCAGCAATAACTTGAAGAAATCATTTTCTGTACAATTTTATTAGTCTCACATCATTGTGGAGGAATTTTGGCCCACTCTTCTAGTACAAGTTCCTTCAGTGCGTTGAGGTTTGTGAGTGTTCATATATGCACCACAGCATTTCAGCTTGGTTTAGGTCTGGACTTTGACTGGACCATTGCAACACCTTGATTCTTTTCTTTTTCAGCCATTCTGTTGTAGATTTACTGGTGTGTTCTGGATCATTCTCCTGTTGCATGACCCAGTTCCGACCAGGCTTTAGCTGACAGATGGATGGCCTCACATTTGACCCTAGAATACTTTGATATACAGAAGAGCTCAGGGTCTTCTAAATAACTACAAGGTACCCAGGTCCAGTAGCTGCAAAACAAGCCCAAATCATCACCTCCCATCACTGTACTTGAAAGTTGGTGAGGTGTTTGTGCTGATATGCTGTGTGTGGCTTTGCCAAATGTGGTCCTGTGCATTGTGGTTAAACATCTCCACTTTGGTTTCTTCTATCCAAACTGCGTTGTTCCAGTAATGGTTTGTTCAGATGAACATTTGCAAACTTTAAGTGTGCTGCCACGTTCTTTTTAGAGAGAAGAAGCTCTCTCTTGGTGACCCTTCCAAACAAGCCATACTTGTTCAGTCTTTTTCTAACTGTACTGTCACGAATTTTAATATATAACATACTAACCGAGGCCTGTAGAGTCTGACATGGAGTTTCTCTGAGCATTGCATGGTCTGACCTTGGGGTGCCATTACTGCGTGGTCCACTCCTGTGTTGAGTGAACTTGAGAATAATCTTTCTCTCTGTAGAATGATGGACTTCAAATAGTTTGGAAATCCAGACCAGCAAACCGACAACACTTCCACCCTTATAGAGGTGGTCACACGGACTAATGAACAGTTAATGAAGTGCATTTGATTAGCAGCACCTGTCTGTGACTTACCCTCTTAATACCTATGGAAGCAATAAGGTTGTACTTAATTTTTCACAGGACTGCATAGAGTACTATGAAAACTTTATTTTTCACACAGCTGTGGCTGTTTCCTGACTTTGACTTGCATGCTAATAAAGTATAACATTATGTTATGAACTGTGACTACTCGTCATGTCATTGAAGGTGTCTATAATGGAGCAAGAGGAACAAATGCATCGTCATTATTAAATAATGATGCATTTGACAGGATGTAGTTTTCTCAGTCAGGTTTAGCACTGGCTTTTACATCAGCACAGCACAATCAGCACAATGTCTTCCCACCCTCTGTTAGGTCCCAAGGGAATCCAGCCATATGGCTTGTAAAATTATAAATAACTTATGTCTGTTTCAGATTGCTTTAAAAATATTAGCTGTCCTTACATTTTTGCTGGTGTCCCTAAACAGTGTGAACCACTGGACAAGCCAACAACATGTGCACTAAAGTGTGCACCATGCAGCTGCTGATGTAGCAGAAAATGAACTTGGTTTGTGGCTTCTTTTAAAATAAAAAAAAAGAAGAATGACATTAGAGAATGCACATTCAAGGGCGAACAAAATATGGCTCCCAGCCAAGCAAATTGCACATCTGACTCTACCTAACATTCACAGACATGAAGGGAAGGAACAGGAGCTGCTGGGTGTGAATAGTAATGAGCACCACAAATCCCCTGGACAGCCTTATATCTTGCTAACAAAGGTTAGCAGAGGTAAACCACTATGTTTGCTGATACAAGGGGGATCTGTCATTTAGTTATGTTGACAGAAAAAAATAACACTCGCTAAAATTTTCCAGGCATGAAGCATACTTATACTCTGACTCACATTAATCATCCTGTCAGAGTTTAGATCAAGTACATTTATCTTTAATAAATTAGTCAGTGATGGTGATGGTGATGGGGTGGATGAAGGGATGGGGTAGGGTATATGCATCTGTAGTTTTTAGAAACGTTGCGCTAATTATATCTTGGAGAACTTGAAGGCTGGGATGTCAAACTGTAATACTACTAATTCTGTGTTTCAGCCAATCACGTGAGCTAAATTCTCAGCAGGAGACAGGTGACATTTGAGAACAGCTGGCTCCAGTTCTGATCTCTGTGCTTAACTTCATGGGTGTCACAGAGCAAACAGCCAGTGGTGTCGATATTTCTGACCACAGGGTAGATTAAAGCTGGAGGTGAGAGTGGAAAAGTTTAAATTCTACAGTCACAAGTTTCATCTCACTTGCCCATGTCCAATGTGCGTATCTAATTTTAGCTATTGGCAGAACATCTTGCTGTGCAGGAGGAATGCAATGTTCATGGTTCAGCATTTGGGCTTAGTTTGTGAAATTTAATGAGACTTCTCGCTTCTTGGCTCGAGGCGGGCCCACCATTGTTGAGGCCATTGCAATTTTGAGAT
Source organism: Etroplus canarensis (assembly GCA_015106775.1). Taxonomy (NCBI): domain Eukaryota; kingdom Metazoa; phylum Chordata; class Actinopteri; order Cichliformes; family Cichlidae; genus Etroplus; species Etroplus canarensis. The sequence continues at coordinate 15,337 of VUQH01069437.1, forward strand.
CTGATCCAGACCTGTTTAAATTTAGGCTGTGACCAAAGAAGAATATTCAGGCTTGAGTTTGATGTTGTTTAACAGATAGAAAAGAAGACTGAAATAACACAGCTGCTTCATTTTAAGGTGTTACTGACCTCTGTTTAGATACAGAGGAAACATCTATAATGTGACCATCACCACCAGCAGCAGGTGTTCCGAAAAAATTGGGCATTCTTTGCCGTCAATTGTATTTCAAGGTTAAGAAAATTACAAAACAATCAAACTTTAAATAAAATTAACATTACACATGTCGAGTTTTTTGCAACTGCTTGCATTGCATTGTTCCTTTTCCCTGAGGAGGGTTTTTGTGATCAGTGACTCAGATACAGGAACATTACTGACTGTGAAACCTTTATTTATCTAAGACTCATCATAGTGTTTAGATGGGATCTATTCAAAGAAGACAGACAAGAGGATAAAAAGTTTTTCTTAAATCAAGACAACACTGCTCTAACCAGAATCTGTAGACACTGAAGCCAACACCACATAAAGGAGTCTGTATGCAGTAGATACTTAAAATAAGCAGAGGGCGCTGTTATCTATGGAAGCACATATCCAAAGTTCAAAGCAGTTTCTTATACGTTAAATTGACAAAGGTACCGAACAACACCTTTCAGTCACTGAATTCAGGTATTTCATTCAGTCCCATTGCCACAGGTGTATAAAATCAAACGCCTAGCCATGCAGTCTGCCTTTAGAAGCATTTGTGAAAGAATGGGTCTTCTAAAAGAATTCAGGCTTGGTACGTTAATCGAATACCATCATTGCAACACGTCAGTTTGTAAAATTTTATTCTAGATATTCCACCATTAACTGTAAGTGGTGTCAGTGGCGAGTAGCTGCATGCAAGATTTACGTCACCAAGCACAATGCCTAGCGTCAGACTGAGTAGTGTAAAACATGCCACGACTGGACTCTCACATCATCATTGAAGTGACAACTCGTCACGTCAAAACACCAAAATTCTGCGCAGGTGACAGACGAGGCAAGATCAAATGTAAAAAATGCACAAAACAAGCATGACAGACAGCATTGATGGAGCTAGTCTCTGGAAGAAAAGTGTGTTTCATATTTACTTCTGTAAACACAGTGTGCTGCGTGTGATGTTACGCTTTATTCTGCGCATGCGTGTCGCTTCAGGGCCAGAGACCTTTCACCCTGGAATCTGAGGGCGGTCTTATTTAACTTATAATGTGATCGACCACGCAAAAAATCAGATCTCAGCAAAAAGTGGGAATGTAGTGTAAGAGAAATCCCTCCTGCTAACTGAACAGTAACTACCTCGAGAAAAGATCTGCATCCAGCACTTCTGAGGCTAAGTCTTTTGTTCCATGACTGCTTCACGTTTTCTAAGAGGCAACTGCAAGCTAAGTAGTGTTCCACAACACTGATGCCAGTGATAGCTCTTAGCTACAGCGGTCACTCTGAGGGAAAATATAAGCTTGACCCTGGTTACATGGTGGGCATAATGCTACCAAACTCCGCTCCATCAATCCATCCATTTTCCTCTGCCCATCCAATTCACTGTGCAATATCCATCCATCTATCCATGTGTTATTCAGATACTCAATAAACACAATACAATGCATGGTTCATTTGCTGACACTTATCCTGGTCTGGGTCGTGAGTCCTGTAGTGTAGTGGTTTACACAGTCACCTTACAAGCGAAAAGTCCCTGGTTTGATTTTAGGTGGGGACACAAGCCCCTCTCACCAAGGAGGGTTGCATCAGGAAAGGCATCCAGTGTAAAACCTCTGACAAATTAGTGATGTGGATGAATCTGCTGTGGCAACCCCTTGGGGAAAATGCAAGGGAGCAGCTAAAGGTACATTTTTTTCCCTGGTTTAGGGTTGTTGGGGCAGCAATCTAAGCAGAAATGCTCAGATCTCCCTCTTCTTGGCTACCGCTTCTCCCAGGAGGACAATAAGGTGTGCCCAAGCCAGCTGAGAGATGTAATTTCTCCATTGCGTCCTAAGTCTGTCCTGAGGCTTCCTCTCAGTAGGACATGCCTGAAATATCTCACCTAGGGAGATCAATTTAACACCAGTAACAGTCTTATAATGCTGTTACTTTTAAAAGTAAGATTACCCAGCACTGTTTATTATATACTGGAAATGGCAATCCATGCATTACTAAGATGCTCAGAGCAATAAAATACATGGTGAATCTTCTTTGTAGTGTTCATGCCATTTCCAGATTCTCACTTAAATGTGTGAATGCACAGCTGCCCATGGATGGTGTCATGGTCCGCCTTTAGTTTGGTTTTTGTGTATGTTTTGAGTTCTGTTTGTTTCATTTCTTGCCCCATGCCTTGCCTGTTCTCCTCTGTTAGTGGTCTCCGTCTCTGTCTGCGTCTTGTCTCGTCCCATTTTGGTAATCCGTCCAGCCCCTGTTTTGTTCCCCCCTGTCTCAGTGTGTTTAGTTACGCCCCTGTCCTCTTTGTCATTCTTTCATTGGTTGTCCCCAGTCTGGTTTCCCCTGCCCTGTCCACCTGTCGTGTGTCCATTGGTTGTTTTGTGTTTTTAAGCATCGTCATCTGTGTTGTCCGTTGTCGCGTCGTACTGGTTGTCACCCCCTGTGCTTCCCGTTCATGTCTCCAGGTTTTTCACGCTTCACGTTTGGATTTATGTTCATGGACTTCATTA
>VUQH01069444.1:0-11671 GCA_015106775.1 Etroplus canarensis
TATATATATTAGTCTTTTCAGCTAATTGTCAATGCCTGTTAAATTTAGCTGAAACTCCAGTAGTTGTTGCTTCTACCAATGGAATGGCGTACAGTCTGTTTACTAATTTTCTGAATGATGATTTTCTACCAACATTTCAGGTGCAGCGACTTTCATTTTCTTTTTGAGCCTGGAAAATCTGCAATGGTTATAAAAAGTATTTACCCCCCTTGGATGTTTCACCCTTTTGTTGCTTTAATGAATAAATTAATGCTCAATATAATTTTGCTTTTTGACAAGAATTTACAAAAAAAAGCTTATTTCATGTCAACGTGAAAGCAGAGTTTTACAAACTAATGTCAATTAAAAATATATATGGTAAAAAATGTTTGCATAAATATTCATGTGCTTTAGGTTCGTATTTAGTAGATGTGACTTTTGCTGTAATAACAGCACTGAGTCTGTGTGGATATGTCTCAGTCAGGCTGGCACATCTGGACTCGGCAGTTTTTCTCAATTCTTCCTTGCAAAACAGTTCAAACTGTCATGACCTGTATGTTCTGTTGTTGTTTTTGAGTTTTCCAGGGCCCTTTGTATTCTCAGTTGTCTCCTGTTTTACCTCCTTTGTTTGATTCTGCACGCCCTGCTTTGTATAGTCAGTTCCCCAGTTCCCTGTCTGTGTATTCCTGTCAAGTTTGTACTTATGTCTGGTTTTCTGTTTCCTGTTTTACTTTGAAGCCTGTTTAGTCCTGCATATTGTGTTCAGTTTAACTTCCTGCCCTTGACTGGCGTCACCTGTGTTCCTTTCCCTCCTGTTGCCACTTGTCTCGTTAGTCTGTGTGTATTTATTCCCCCGCCCTTCTCTGCCCAGTGTTATGTTGTTGATGTTCCTTGCCTCTGTGAGATTAGTGTTTGGCAAAATAAAGCCTCGTTTGAGTTTTACTCTCCTGGCTTCCTGAAGTCTGCATTCTTGGGTCCTTCTCCTCTCTCACAACGCACACCCGTGACAGCAACCATGACAGTAAGGTAGTGCAGACAAAAGGCTGGAATGTACCTTCGGGAAACAGAATATGCTTTTCATATTCTGTCAAACACATTTTAGTAACTATGTAATGTTTTTTACCATTTCGCACGTACATAGCACTAAGAGGAGCTCAGAACAATCCATGATGCAATGTTCAAAAGTACTCTTTAAATATTTTTTTTTTGTAGATAAAAAAACTAATGATCTCTTTGAAATTGTACCATAGTGGTTTGCGCATTTGCCGTACAAGCGAAAGGTCCCTGGTTCGATCCCAGAAGGGGGCACAAGCCCCTCTCATCATGGAGGGTTGCATCAGGAAACATCTGCCAAATTACCAATGTGGATCATTCCACTGTGGCAACCCCTTAGTAGAGAATACAAGGGAGCAGCAGAAAAGTACATTTTTGGGTTTGTTTTTCCTGGGGTCAAATAGAACATAATAAATGTTACTATTCTTGAATTGTTTTCATTTTAATTGTTATAGATCACAAATATGCATTTGTTTAAATTGTATAAAGACATTAAAACACCAAAAAGGTAGCCCTTTCCATTTTTAGGTCAAACAATGAGATTTTATTTTTCCAAAATTGCTTCTGGATGTATAGTGGGTGGGGTTCTTTTTTTAATTTTAAGAGCTTTTTAGGTAGTCAACAAATAAACATAAATTACCTGATACATAAAATTGGGTATCAGTTTTAATTATAATCATTTTCTGAAGGTTTAAATGGCTGAGTTCAAATTGATTCTAAGGATAAAAGATGTTAATGAATTTAAAGGCAACAGGAGGATTAATCTAATCATTTATTCACACATATAATTTTCCACCACAGTGGATTTTAAATCAAACAGTCACAATGTGATTGAAGTGCAGACTTTCAGCTTCAAATTAAGGGGTTTGTCAAAAGAATTGTTAACTGTTTAGGAACTACAGCCATTTTTATACATAGTTCCCATTTTCAGAGGCCAAAAAATAATGGGACAGCTGACTGTCAAGCAGATTCATGGCCATGTGAAACCTGTTCCCTCATTTATTCCAAGTGTTAAATTTGGAATAATTTGGTAGCTGTTCCCTGGAACTCACAATATGAGGTCCAGAGAGGTCAGTGCAAGTGAAGGAGGCCATTATTAAGCTGAAAAAGAGAGAGAGCATCAAAACTGTCATAGTGTCCAAATCAACAATCTGGAACATTCTTCTAGGGTGGCTGTGGCTCAGGAGGCAGAGTGGGTCATCTTCCAACAGGAACATTGGTGGTTCAGTCCCTGGCTTCTCCAGTCTACATGCTGAAGTGTCCTTTGGCAAGACACTGAATCCCAAATTGCTCCCAATGCATCCATTGGAGTGTGAATGTGTGCATGATAGTTAAATGTGCTTCAAGGCATAGAATAATGCACTGTGTAAATGTGTGTGAATGAGGCTCTTAGGCTTAAGCACTTTAAGCACTCAGAGTAGAAAAGTGCTATATAAGCACCAGTCTATTTACCATTCTTAAAAAGAAGGAATGCACTGGCCAGTCCAGCAACACTGAAAGGCCTGGAAGACAGCTAAAGAGGATGATCACAGAATTCTTTCCTTGGTTAAGAAAAAAAAAACCTGTACAACATCTGTAATTTCCCAGCTTGGGATCAATAAAGTATATCTATCTATCTAACTATCTATCCAAGTCAAGAACACTCTTGAGGAAGTAGGCATATCATTGTCAAAGTTCAGACTTCATGATTATAGAGAGTTTGAAAAAAGGTGCAAACCACTGGTCACACTCAAGAAAAGGAAGGCCAAATTAGCCTTTGCCAGAAAACGTTTAAAAGAGTCTGCCCAGTTCTGGAAAAAATCTTTGGATATATGAAACCAAGACTGGAGAATATATATTATAGATTATATAAAATAATTTTGTATAGTATATAATAAAGAAAAGGATAAAAATCATGTGAATTATGCTGAACCAGCATTCACAAATTGAAGGTATGCAGCTAAGCAAACTCCTTGAATGCATGCTGACTGCCTGGTTCTACACTTTGGGTATCTTACTGTGAACACCAGTGTGGCATGTTTTTAGACCACCTACACACTACAAGTCTGATTCAGATCAGTGATTGCCAATTTTGAGATAAGGGATTGCCAAAACCCACCAGGGTGTGTTGGCATGTTGGAAAACATATTAAGAAATGCACAGATTGTTTTTGTCTAGAAAACATGCACACTTTTCTGTTAATGCGACAAAGTATGCATACTTCTTTTTTTTTTTTTATGACGCAGTATTTCTCTTGTCCCATGTCCCCCTTTTTAGTCTCTTTTAGGTTGAGTTCTCTCTGTAGCCCCGGACATCTTACTGCCCCAAATTGTTGACCCAAATTAAAACTTGGCTCCGATTCAGGAGTTGCATCCTGCTGTGTCTCCCTCATAACTTTTCTCTGCCTGTCATGCATTCGCATATTAAATTCTGCTGAGTGTGCCTTTTGGACCATGCTGTTCTCTGTGCTCTGGCTGAATTCTGCCCCCCCAACAGTCTGGGGGCAGCAGTGCAGTGCTGTGTCACCCTTTATTTGGATGATTTGATGGCTCAGATGGTTTTTAGTACCCTGACTAATCATGAGTAGAGCTTATTCAGCTGTCACTTTATACTACAGTTGCTCAGCTCACGCTAACCCGGGCGCTATCTGAGCACTACTTAAGCTCTAAAGCTCAGCTAAAAGTCATGCCAAATACAATAAAAACACTAGGAGCAGATCTCCAGATCTGGTGTCTGAATTCTACATGTGGAGTAGTTTCCTAGAAGACCCCCCATTGGAAACTATTAAATCATAAGTGTAGTCCACACCAGAAGTGAAATGATATAAAGCAGTCTCTTGAAATTTTGCTACCCACCCATCACAAAGGACACATGGAGTAATAAGGGTGGGAAAGGCAAAACAAGCATTGACATTGCAGTACCTAACTTTTTAAAGGCACCATATACAGGATTTCAAAATCTCTAATTTTAGTGGTTGTTTTGGAAGAGAGGCTGCAGTACAAGAGTGATGGACCCACTGTACACATAGACTGCCGCAGAATCCATGGGGGAAACACAGTTGCTGTTGTTTCAGTGAACAAAGTGAAAGTCATCAGAATAATTTCAAATGTGCTAAAATCACATAAAAACATCCTGTCAATGACTCAGTCACTTTAACAACTACCACAAAGACATGCATCTGAAAATGTGAACAAGTTTTCAAAATACACAGTGAATTAAGCCATGCACAATAGGCTTGTCAGTGTTTTGCTTCATAATTCACTAAACTGCTCCAAATGGGGCACTCAGAAAGATACCCTAAGGAGCATGTGAGGAATATGGTGTATGAGTTGCATGTGTATTTTTTCTTCTTCTTTGATGTAAAACCACAATTCAGTACTCATTATAAAGATCTTTCTCTTCTTTAATTATCATAGGTGAGCAGGTGGCAGTGTTTCGGGGTCAGGATGGGAAGGCCTATGTGGTGGATGCCTACTGCCCTCACCTGGGTGCCAACCTAGCTGTGGGAGGACGGGTGTACGGGAGCTGCATCGAGTGCCCGTTTCATGGATGGCAATTTCGGGGGGAGGATGGCAAGTGTGTGAAGATTCCTTATGCAGAAAAAGGTAAGGAGTGAATGTGATGTCCATAGGATGATAATTACATTTTCCAAGTAATGTCACATTGATTGAATCATTTACAGTATTGCTATGTCTCTGTGCCACAGGCATGTGAAAAAGAGCATTTTCACAGGACTCTAAGCAGTCCTGAGAAAAAGTATACCCCTCTACATACCAAAGTATTCTTAAATGTGTAACAGTCAATTGTGAAGCCAATTGCCCAACAGCTGATGGTTGGCCCACACTGGGTCATGCAACAGGGCGGTGATCCCATACACAGCAGCAAATCCACAGCAGAATAGCTGGAAAAGAAAAGAATCAAGGTGCTGCCATGGCCCACTCAGTGTCCAGACCTCAACTGAAATTACGTGACCTTAAGAGAGCTGTTCAAAAACAAATGCCCACAAACCTCAATGAAATGAAGCAGCACTCTAAAGAACAATGAGAGAAACTGATAAAACTGATAAAAGTCATACAGAAAACCATTACTTCAAGTTATTGATTTCCAAGCTGCTGGATCATGGGGTGTACTTAATTTTTCACGTGACTGCACAGAGAGCTTTGAAAACTTTTTTTTCACATAAAGGTATGTACCCTTAACTGTGTGTATATAATCTGCAAACTAAAAAAGGCAGTACTACAGAAAACTAAGCTCTTCCACATTCTTAATTTTCTTTAAAAATGCAAATTATTGGACCCTTTGCTGCAGTTTTAATGTAAAAACATTTAAAGCCTTGCTTGACTTGTGTACCTGTGAAATTCATTAATTTCTCTTGTTTGGGGGCATGAGCATTTTAGAAAAATGTCCAAATCTGCACATTAGTCTGTGTACAAAGTTAATAGTTTGAACAGAGTGTTCAAACTTTCCATTAGCTTACAAAGAGTAAGCTAATGGAAAGTTTGATCTCTGGAGGAGCATGGATATGTCAGATAATGACTTTAAATACTATGTGAATTACATTTCTCTATAGCACATCCTGCGTAAAGAGGTTACAATTCAGTTTTGTGTTTCTTCTGTCCTCTAGTGCCAGAAGTTGCCAAGGTGCGCAGCTGGCCCAGCTGTGAGGTCAACAACCAGATCCTAGTTTGGTTTCACTGTGATGGAGAAGAACCTCAGTGGAACGTCCCAGAGCAGGAGGAGATTACAAAGGATGAGTGGGTCTATCGGGGGAGAACAGAGCATTTTATTAATGCTCACATACAGGTACAGTGCACACATCTGTGAAGGTTCCTAGTGTTTCTATTAACCTCCTACACTCTTCTTTTTTGTGACGATTTTGGCTGGTTGCAAAATTTCATGAAACATTAATTGTGCGTGGGCCTTAAGGGAAATCTCTGTTTCCTGAAGGCAACACTTTGCAGCAGAGGGTTTGCATAAATCAATAATTTCCAACCTTGGTTACAAGTACCCCAGAGGTACTTATGCAATAGAAAGGGGATAAGTAGAAATATTAGCTCAACATATCTAATAAAACAGAAATTATGATTTAAATAAAGAATTGAGTAGACCTTTTTAAGTTTTCAAAACGTGAGAAATTAACACCTAAAAGTTATAGAAACACAACAGAAAATAGAAATCTGAGAAAAATGTGCACATAACTAAAACAAATATGTAAGGGTAAAAAAAAAGTGAATAAATAAGTATCCCTGTAGTTTGGCTGTTTATACGTTCACCTTCCAAAAGAAAGGTCCCTGGCTCGATTTCAGGTGGGGACACAAACCCCTCTCACCATGGAGGGTTGCATCAGGAAGGGCATCTGGTGTAAACCCCTGCCAAATTCCTAATGTGGATTAATCCGCTGTGGCGACCCCTTGGGGAAAATGCAAGGGAGCAGCCGAAGGTACAAACCAAGTGAATAAATAGCAAGAATACTCAGCAAAATTATGGATAACAAGTGAAATTATCAGCTAATATAGGCTATAATACATAAACTGATAGCAAAAGTATGAATAAACACCTGATATTGTTAGTTTAGTATGGATAGAGCAGTAATTTTCATGGCTAAGTATAATGGAATTCTTGAAATGACTAGCTAAAAAAATGGAAACTATGCGTAGCAATTGCATTGTTAGCTAACAGTGTAGATCATTAGTTGAAACAGCTACGTAAAATTATGTATTAACAATCTGAAATTATTAGCTATCAGTACAAATGAAATTGTTAAGATGATATAACAGATAAAATGTTGAAACTAGTCAGAATAAAATACACTGTATGGACAAAAGTACTGATCACTGAATTCAGGAGATTCATTCAGTGCCACTGCCACAGATATAAAAATCAAGCACCTGTATTTACAAAGATATGTGAAAAAATGGGCCATGCTAAAGAGCTCACTGAATTCTTGAATGGTATTATAATGGGATGTCACCATTCCAACAAGTTAGTTTGTGAAATGTCTTCCCTGCTAGATATTCCACAATATACTGTAAGTGGTATTATTAGAAAATTGAAGCATTTAAGAACCACAGCAACTCAGCCACAAAGTGTAAGACCATGTAAAGTTACAGGGCAGGGCTGCCAAATGCTAAGGTACATAGGGCATAAACGTTGCCAAGGCTCTGCAGACTCAGTAACTGAAGGGTTTCAAACCTCTGGCGTCAACATCAGCACAAAAACTGTGCGCCAGGAGCTTCACGGCATGGGTTTCCATGGCTGAGCATCTGCATACAAGCTTTTCTTTACTAGCACAATGCCAAGGATTGTAATGCCAAACTACTAGACAGAGAGGTGTTCTGTGGAGCGACGAATCAAGCTTCTTTTTCCTAGCAGTCTAGTGGATGAGTCTGGGTTAGGTGAACATCAGGAATTGTGCTGCAGGGAGTAGAGCAGGGATAGTGCTATGGAGTTCGTATTGCTTCAGCTTACCGAGGCATTTTGGTTAATTCTGTTCTTCCAAATTTGTGAGAACATTTGGGGAAGACCCTTTTCTGCTCCAGCATGACTGTGGCCCAGTGCACAAAGCAAGGTCTATAAAGGCATGGTTGCATGACTTTGGTGTGGAAGAACTTGACTAGCCCCTCACTGAGCCCTGAACTCAACCCCATCCAACACCTTTGGATGAACTAGAATGGAGATTGTGAGTCAGGCCTTCCCATGTCTCTGACCTCAGAAATGCTCTTCTGGATGGGCAAAAATTAAATTTTTTTTAAAGCCTTCAAAGAAGAGTAGAAGCAGTTATAACTGCAAAGGGGGGACCAACTCCATATTAACGCCTATGGATTAGAATGGGGTGCCATTAAAGCGTCTGAATATGTTGGTGGCCTAACACTTTTGTCCCTATAGTGTAAATGGCTGTTAAATGGAGTAGTAGCTCAAAGTAATGGATGAGTGGTTGAAACAGTTGGCTGTGGGCATACATCAGACAGGAAGGGTTGAGGACTATTGAAATAAATAATCCGTGCACTTGTTTAATAAAAAAAGATTTTTCAGTGACTACTGTCACTGAAAAACCTTAGGGGGGAGGGAGAGAAAATGAACTATTCACTAATGTACTATTGACTTTATGTTTGGATTTTTCTGCCAGTAAACAGGTTTTTCTTCTTTGTAGGAGATTCCTGAAAATGCAGCTGACATAGCTCACCTGGCTCACCTGCACACCCCAGGCATGCTCAGTGGAGCAGACCTGCGCTACACCAACAACAAAATCTGGAAATTTGTGCAGCATGACTGGAAGGTAACATTTTTGTAAACAGGAAAAGCTGAACTATATGTGTTATTTTCCAGCAAGACCATCAGCTGCACCAGGATGAACATGCTGAATGTTAAAGCTGCAGATATTTATTGTGATTTTGATGTTTTGAGTGATACTTCTATATTTTCTCACTCTGTGTCTCTTCAAGGTTCAATGGGTACCAGAGTCAGAGCCCAACAAGCACTGTTCTCAGATGTTTGTGAAACATGCGCTTACAGTGTTTGGATACCACTGGTCTCTTCTGGATGTTCATGTTGTGGCCAGACAGGTACAGTACAGTTCAAAGCAGGAATGCAGATGGCAGAAAAATCAGTGATCTAATCCATGATTCTATTCATATTAAAAGGAATTTAACCAAAATAAATAAGCATCGCGTCTGTAAATTTCTGTGCAATTCAGATGAGATTTAAAAACTGACAGTAAACACTGATATTTCAGTGTAGTAACAGCAGTTTACTAAAACAGTGAAGAGCCTTGAGGACATGCACCGCACGTGTTACAACAATGCTGGGCATTACAAAGCTTCCAAGAAGCTCTAATGAAGAACATTACTGGCCTGATCAGCCTCTGAAAAATGCTGGTGTGTGCTGATTCAATAAACACTGCACAGTCTGTCTTTTTTGCTTGGTGAATTAAAAAAATATGGGCAAGTGTACCTTCAAACCACTAATTTTACTAGGTTATCCACAAGGCTGCAGAGGGAATTGGATCCCTTGCACGCTACACAATTGTTGCAGGCAAGGCTATGTTTACTGCAGCCAGGAGTGGGAGATCAACAGCAATAGAGTATGAGAGGTGGTTATTATTGAGCTTAACCATGCATGTAAATGCATTTTTCAAGCATTCATTTCTCATCATCAGACAGATGCTTTTTTGCCATTTAATTATCCGTAAATGAGTTCTGATGCGAAACGAGGCAAAATATATTTATTGCACAAACAGCCAACGACTGTAAGTAACTGAGTGAATCCTTTGCGCATAAACACAAGCCTAATGAAAATGCCTATCAACAAAAGTTGACAGCTTTAAGTTATGCTAATATCACACATTTGCATATGTTTCAGGTGGGTCCAGGGATTGTTTTCCTGCTGTTTGACCACACTTTCATGGGCCGGGGCGTAATCATGCATTGTGTGACTCCGGTGGAGCCTTTGTTGCAGCGTGTCACTCACACCATCTTCTATCAGTCTAACGTCCTACCTGTGGTGCCCAAATTCATTCTCAGAGTGGAGTGCGTTCAGGTGCAGTACACCCTTTTCTGATCACTGTTACACAGGCTTATATTGTTTACATATCATTTATGCTGCAGTCATTCTGCCCTCCTGTGCTATCTGAAGAAGAATAAGACATGTTTGAGGCAGTGGAGTGCAGTTACTTTTACAGAACAGCGACCCGATTAAAATATACAGTTTCATGATTTGGTGCTGCCTTGTTTTTACTCTTTTATGTATGCTGTCTCCAGACAAAAATATTGGTTCACCTACATATTACACCAACAGGAACTTTTAGGAGGTTTTGATCCACAGGCATTAATATGGTGTTGGTCGCCCCCTTTTGCAGCTATAACAGCTTCAACATTCCTGAGAAGGATTTTAGACTGTCTGTGGGATTTTTTCCCCCCCATTCATCCAGAAGAGCATTTGTAAGGTCAACTGACTCACAGTCTCCATTCTAGTTCACCCCAAAAGTGCTGGATGGGGTTGAGGTCAGAGCTCTGTGTGTGTTTTTCTGTTTTCTGTGTTCTTCTACACCAGACTCATCCAAATATGCCTTTATGGACCTTGCTTTGTGCACTGGGGTACAGTCATGCTGAAACATAAAAGGACCTTCCCCAAACTCTTCCCACAAAGTTGGAAGCATAGAATTGTCCAAAAATTTCCTGGTAAGCTGAAGCATTAAGATTTATCTTCACTGGAACAAAGGGCCTGGGCCTGGAAAAGCAACCGCATAGCATAATTCCTCCTCCACCAAACTTTACAGTTAGCACAGTGCAGTCAGGTAATGTTTTCCTGAGTTCCACCAAACCCAGACCCATCGATCGGACTGCCAGACAGAGAAGTGTGATTCATCACTCCACAGAACACGTTTCCACTTCTCCAGAGTCCAGTGGCAGCGCGCTTTACACCACTCCACCAACTGCCTGGAATTGTGCTTGGTGAAGAAAGGATGCCTTCAGTCGCTGGAGCCATGGAAATACATGTCTTGAAGCTCCTGTCGCACAGTTTTTTGTGCTTCTTTTAATGCCAGCGGAGGTTTGGGACTCTGCAGGGCATTAGCCACTTTAACGTGCTATGTGCCTCAGCCCTTGATGACCCCGCTCTGTAACTTTGCGCTACTTTGTGGCTGAGTTACTGTGGTACTAAATGCTTCCACTTTGCAATAATACCACTTACAGCTGATCATGGAATATCAAGCAGGGAAGAAATTTCACAAACTGACTTGTTGCAACAGTAGAATCCTTATACAGTACCATGATGGAACTGATTGCATTCTTTAGAATGATACTTCTTCTTCTTCTTCTTTCGGCTGCTCCCCTTAGGGATCATCTGCCTCCATCTCATCCTATCCCTTGCATCCTCTTCCCTCACAACAACACCAACCCTCTGCACGTCCTCCTTCACTACATCCATGAATCTTCTCTGTGGTCTTCCTCTTCTTCTCCTGCCTGGCAGCTCCATCTTCAACATCCTTTGTCCAATATGTCCACTATCCCTCCTCTGAACATGTCCAAACCATCTCAGCCTTGCCTCTCTGACTTTAATTCCAAACTTCTCAACATGAGCTGTCCCTCTGATGTACTCATTTCTAATCCTATCCATCCTGGTCACTCCAAGTGAATATCTCAACATCTTCAATTCTGCCACCTCCAGCTCTGCTTCCTGTCTTTTTGTCAGTGCCACTGTCTCCAAACCATACATCATAGCAGGTCTCACTACCGTCTTCTAAACCTTCCCCTTCACTCTGATACTCACCTCTGACACTCGTCTCCACCCACTCCACCTTGCCTGAACTCTCTTCTTCACCTCTCTTGTGCTCTGTCTGTTGCTTTGGATGGTTGATCCCAAGTATTTAAACTCATCCCCCTTCACCACCTCCACTCCTTGCATCTTCACCGTTCCACCTACCTCCCTCTCATTTATGCACATGTACTCTGTCTTGCTTCTGCTGACTTTCATTCCTCTTCTCTCCACTGCATACCTCCACCTCTCCAGGCTCTCCTCCACCTCCTCCCTACTCTCACTACAGATCACAATGTCATCTGCAAAAATCATAGCCCACAGAGACTCCTGCCTGACCTCATCTGTCAATCTGTCCATCACCACTGCAAACAAGAAGGGGCTCAGAGCTGGCTTGTGGGCCCCTGTG
>VUQH01069445.1:0-41603 GCA_015106775.1 Etroplus canarensis
GAACGGCCCGCAGTGTTTAGCTGCAGATGAACGGCCCGCAGTGTTTAGCTGCAGACGAACGGCCCGCAGTGTTTAGCTGCAGATGAACAGCCCGCAGATGAATGGCCCGCAGATGAACAGCCCGCAGTGTTTAGCTGCAGATGAACAGCCCGCAGTGTTTAGCTGCAGATGAACAGCCCGCAGTGTTTAGCTGCAGATGAACAGCCCGCAGTGTTTAGCTGTAGATGAACAGCCCGTCATTTGACTAAAAACTAAAAACATTAACCTTTTGTTCAAACTGTTTTGTATACTTCTGAGGTCATAAATGAACTTAACCAAAAAGAATATTAAGCAGAATGTTTTGGATGGAAAAGTAAGTGTGGAACATGATTTCGACATGAAAATCAAATTCACTGCATTAATGAAGTATTTCACAGCCTTTGGACCAATAGGAGCAGACCTAAAAAAAGACACGTTGCTTTGTATACAGGCATGTCAGACCTGGATTTGAAGCTAGCTGGCTCCCACTCTAACAGCTTCTCTTCTCAGCTAAGAGTTGTAAGGTTCGATGACTTGAACTTCAAAGATCAATACGTACCAAGTCCATTAGTGGACACTGCCGAAAACCTTTACTGCGATCTCAAAATACTTCACATATGACAGCTTTGCATCTATTTTAGTAGCTTTCACAGCTTTCTAAATCTATTGACTTGTATCCAATCTGTCCTCCTCTCTTGGTTCAGGGCTCGGACAGGGACCCGCTGCCTGCTTTAGCTTTTCCCTGGGGGATTCCCTCTCTCAGCTTTTACCAGCAGCACGACGCTCTCAGGCTATTTATTACCCACAATCAATAGAACTAAAATAAGACCGGCGTCCGAGTCCACTTCACAGAGAACCGTGAACAGAGGTGGGAAGGTCCCACAACTGGACTCCACTGGGGCTGGGACAAGAAAAAAAGCACTAAGGGTCTAACCCTCAAATGATTGTCAGGGCTGAACCCTGGGGAAACATTCGGCGTTAGTCGCAGATTAGTCAATATTCTCTCCATGAACAGTTAAGCTTATTGTTTACAGGAATCATCCAAATAAACCACTGAGATAGTCTTCAATAAATGACTCTTATGGAACATCAAAAACAGTCTGTAAAATTTATCTTACAGGCTATTAAATATTTTTTCAATTGAGACACAGTTTGACTTAGATAATTTTTTTTCCTAATTATTAAACTAACCAGTAAGAGTAATCAATTATTAATAGAGCTCAGTGAATCGAAGCCGCCTGAGTGATGTCAGATTTTAATCTCTTTAGAGATGAAACCACCGATTATTTTGCTGATCAGGATTTTCAAAACCTAAATCTTGTTGAGACGTTGCTAAGCACTACACCACTCGTCCACCTGAGAGAGCTGCACTCAAGCTTAGCGCATCAATTTTACCGTTACACTAATGTCCTGACATCGAGCCAAGAGCTGCTCCTGCTTGTGGTGTTTTTCCTTTATAAGTGAGGACTGTTCTGGTACTCTCCTGCTTCAACACCAGCGGTGGGCTTCGGTTAATGAAGCCAATGAAACACAAAATAAAGTTATTTTGACCAAACGATGAAATGTCCCAATATGGCATTTTCACTGACCAAGTTTTACCCCTTCAGCTGAACGCGCTTTCATTTTAAATTAGTACAAACACTCGACACACCTTCACAAACACGACACCACAACTGCCAGTCTGTTTTTTATTAGAGTACCTCTATTAAAATATATGCTCTCCATTATAATGTTAAGAGCTCATTCTTCTCAGCTACTGTGATGGATTTTTTTTGCTGAGCAAACAACTACAAAAACACATTTAAGTCATTAAACATTCAGTAACAGAGCCGACTGCCTACAACCCATCTGCACTCCGGCTCTTCTTTTAGCACAGACACACATGCTGCCTAATTTGATTGAAAACAGAGAAGTGACCTCGAAAATGAACAGCATGCAGCACTTAGTGGCTACTGGGCCCCCTTCACAGCTATAGCAGCTTCCACTCTTCTGGGAAGGCTTTCTGCAAGACTTTGGAGTGTGTAGGTCTGAGGTTTGCTCAGAGGAGAACTTGTGAGGTCACACATTCATGTTGGATGAGCGAGCCCGTCTCACAATCTGTTTGTGTTCATCCCAAAGGTGTTGGATGGGGTTGAGGTCAGAGCGGGCCAGTCAAGTTCTCCC
Source organism: Etroplus canarensis (assembly GCA_015106775.1). NCBI lineage: Eukaryota > Metazoa > Chordata > Actinopteri > Cichliformes > Cichlidae > Etroplus > Etroplus canarensis. The sequence continues at coordinate 2,182 of VUQH01069445.1, forward strand.
ACACCAAACTCATCCATCCATGCCTTTATGGAGGTTGCTTTGTGCACTGGGGCTCAGTCATGGCAGAAGAGAAAAGGAACTTCCACAAACTGTTCCCACAAAGTCGGAAGCACAGAATTGTTTTGGTAAACCGAAGCATCAAGATTTCCCTTCACTGGACCTCAGGCCGGGCCCGGGCCAACCTCAGGCCAACCTCAGGCCGGGCCCAGGAAAACAACCCCATAGCACTATCCCTCCTCCAACAACCTTTACGGTTGGCACGGTGCAGCCAGGCAGGTAACGTTCTCCCACCATTCGACAAACTCTGACTCATCCATCAGACTGCCAGATAGAGAAGCATGAGTGGTCACTCAGAAAATGTTTCCACTGGTCCAGAACGCTTTACACCACAGATTTGGAGCTCTGCAGTTGAACTGTACCTTTCAGCTGCTCCCCTGTATTCTCCACCAAGGGGGTGCCACAGCGGATTAATCAGCATCGGTAATTTGGCAGAGGTTTTATGCCTCCCTGACACAACTCATAGAAGAGGGGCTTGTGTCCCCACCTGGCATCAAACCAGGGACCTTTCACTTGTAAGGTGAATGTGCAAACCACTGCGCTGTAGAGGACACTATCTGGAGCTCTGCAGTTGATGGTGGGATATCTAGCAGGGCAGAAATATCACCATGTGACTGTACCACGCTGGCACTCTGGTTCACAAAAGTCTGTGAAGGCCGACTGCATGGCTACATGCTTCATTTTTACACCTATGGCGATGGGACTGAATCCACTGAGTAAGCGGTGTGGCCCAGCACTTTTGTTCATATAGAGTATTTCAAACTATGACTCTGCTCTCCAACATGTCCTAAAACCCATTAACACTTCATCCTTATCACACGTTTATAGTTCTCAGTTCACGTTTCATGTTCGTGATGAGCCCACAGATCAATCATCACTATTCAGTCCACCTCAGATCTTTTGGTTCATCCTTTTTCTTGTGATTTCATTGTTTCAGATGCAGCAGTTTTTAGAGAAAAAGCTATAAAACCAAAGTACACTAAATGCTCAGCAGTTGGTGGACAAAGCTGAGTAGAGCTAAAGGCTTTTAGGTTTTTACTGTATTGTTGGCTCTGGATTCAAAGCTGGTCATCTGTTCAGTCTTGACATTGTTGCAGCTTGTTTTGCCAACTCAGAACTTTTTTAGCGTGTTCCAGGCAACAAACAGGGCTCTCCTTGTAGAAATACACTGTAGGTACAGCCTTTATTTGTGTTAAAGAGCTCAAGAGTGACCTCTTGATAGGGCAGCAGAGATCGTCACACAACACAAGTGAGTGAACACAACATTCAGATTATATGTAAAAACATATCAAAAGAAAAAAGTTAGATTTTAAATTAATCTGAGTGCAACTAGAAACGATCATATTGACCAAGAGTACTATTTACTTCTTTAAAAGAGACTTAAAGCACCGCGGCATACAGTATCTTACTTCTTAAGGCGCTGGCCAGGTATTCATAAAGACCAGACTGTTGCAATCCAAAAAAAGTAAGAGAGTCAAAGAAATCAAGCCTTTCCTTGCCTGGACAGAGAAATAAGATTTCTTTAGCTCGGGCACGAGCTTTTCAATGTGCATTTTAAATGACAAACTCTGACCAATCATACCTCAAACACTCTCAGTTCCCCTTAAGCAGTTTGGATCTCAGGAAGATTAGAGGATAACTCATCAACCTGAGTTATACGGGACTGAACAACACTAAAAGGCAGACTGCAGGAATCTGATTTTGTACTACTGGAGGGGAGGGGATAAATAGCTGCCATTTGCATAAAAATGGAGCGCAGCCTTTGATGAGATATCATAAAGGTTATTCATATATGGAGAAGAGCAGTGGTCCTAATATTGATCCTCCTCTGGATACAAGGGAAAAAGGAAGAAGACGAGCAGAGTGCAGTTTAGTTAAGTTTAGCAGGACACACCATGTTATAGCCAAGTAACTGAAAAGGCAGCTTTGAAGCATCCTAGGAAAGCCAGTGCTGTGATGTAGCATAGCCACCTGCGTCAAAAGCATCAAAAAAATAAAGACAAAGAGCTGCACGTCTGTCGAAGCCCACTGCCTCAACGACATCTTTTTCCACGCTGGCAGCAGAAGTTCTTCTGCAACTTTCCTCCCAAAAACTCTTAGTCACTAATAGAGATTTTAAAACTTTTGCTAAAACTCACAATTTAGAAACCTGCCAACAGTTATTAACAACAAACTACCAAAGGAGCTCTTCCTTCCAGCAAAGGGAGATGCAATGTCCACATTATAGTCGTCTTTTTGTTTGGCAGAGACAGATTACAAACAGAGGCTAGTGCTTCTGCTATCAGAGCTTTAGCCAAATTAAGACAATAAGGATCAAGTTTATCAGGACCTGCAGATTTATGAGGCTATAAGTGCTTTTGTTGCACTGAGAGGAGAAACGCTGAAAGGCTGAACCACAGGTTCGGTCAGAGTGGTTGAAGCGAGAGCCCCCTGTTCACGGGCCTGTTTTAATTCTGGATGTAAAGACTCAAACAGGAACTCTGCAGAAAGAAAATGTTCACTTAAAGAGTGTCTGATTTCTCAGCTGAAGTACAAAAGTCTGTTACAAAAAGACCTGGCTGGCACCGACTGTGCTCCAGCTAAGCCTGTCTCGCTCTCAAAGTGCATGAGGGCTTCCTAGCTGACTTTTGGAACCAAGACAGAGAAAGGAACTGCTCTGTGAAATTAAACACCAGGGTGCAGTAGTGAGTTCTCTTCAGGGGTCACAAGTCCATATAAAAAAATGGTCTACAGAGAACCACACACCTGAGCGGTTAGCCTGTGTTGGCGTGTCTTTTGATGTTCTTTAACAGTTAAGCTTCGACAGAACATGTCACTGATGATGGTTCATTAGATGCTGACGGGTCTGAACCTGCACCCTCACATTTTACCTTCTGTCATGGTCTGTTACACAAGAACATGGGCTCCTTTAGATCTGAGAGGGAGAGATGGAAAAACAGCAGCAGGGGGCCTGAGAGTTGGATAAAAGAAAAGCAATAAAAGAAGAATAAAAATAGATGAGGATGGAAAACATGGAAAAAAGGGAACGGGGCTGAGCGGTGAGGGAGGAGATAGGTTGTTCTAAGCTGGCTTTTCATGAATAATGCAGGTTCGTACTTTCCCTCCACTGTCACACCACTAAGCCAGCTACAGCTATAGGAATAAAATCCTATATAACATGAAAACAAACCTTAAAATAAAGGTGAAAGGCTTTTTCTACAATCACACAATTAACGAAGAGACAGACAAGTCTGTGTGTGAAGGAGAACCGGAAACACAAAGAAAAATCACAAGCTGGTGGAGTTTTCAAACTGCCAATGTGACCGTCCCAGATAAGTGCATTAAAAAAACATCTGATAGCTAAATACAAAAATAGAAGAGTAGATATATCTAAAATTAAACACAGTCAGCATGAAGCTGTCAACAAGCTGCCTCAATGTATTAGAGATCCAAAAAGAAATTAGCTTTTTATCCTCACATTTGCAAGTCTAATGGAACAATAAATCCCCCCTAGTGGGATTTGAGTCATCAAGTAAAGCTTGTTTGATTTCCCTCCCTATTTTTCCTGCCTGATCCCCGTAAACGGTGGAGAAACAGCACAAAGGTTCATGTTTTACTTCTGCCGTCATTAGGTCCTGTGCCCTCTGTACATCTACAGGTTACATGACAGGCATACTGTCACAACGTTTCTGATCCACAGACAGATCTCCTTTACAGAACAGCATGTTTCAAAACCTATAAAAGCTTTTAAATAGAGTGAAAGAACTTGTAAAATACTGCATTAAAAGTCAGAAAAGTTGCATTTTAAATAGATTATTTATGATTTAAACAGTCACTCTTTTGACTAATGTAAGTTTAGTGGCTCTGTCCTAAAGTCTTAGTTGATGGGATGTTTCGTCCAGATTGTGAAATCTCATTGTAACCTTAGTTACCTTTATTAGGTATACTTTATTACAAGCTGGACCTGTTCTTACCTTCACAGCTGCCTTAGTTCTTCGTGCTACAGATTCAACAAGGAGCTGGAAACATTCTTGTTGACATGACAGCATCACACTGCAGATTTTTCAGGTGCACATCTATGATGAAAATCTCTTTTTCCATCACATCCCAAAGGTGCTAAATTAGTTTGAGGCCATCCGAGTACAGTGACCTCACTGTCATGTTTGTAAAACCAGTCTGAGATGATCTGAGCTTTGAGACGTGGTGTGTTCTCCTGCTGGAAGCAGCCATCAGAAGATGGTACACTGTGGTCATAAAGGGATGGACACAGTCAGTGGGCTTTAAACCAAGCTCACACACCAGCAGCAGCAGCAGCAGCCTGAACCAGTGATGTAAACCAGGATGGATCCCTGCGTTCATGCTGATTACACCAAACTCTGACCGTTATCTGAATGAGGCGGCAGAAATCGACTCCTTTTTCTCGATTTTGGTGAGCCTGAGTGAACTGCAGCCTCAGTTTACTGTTCTTATGTGAAAGGAGTGACACTCAGTGAGATCTTCTGCTGCTGTAGCCCATCTGCTGCAAGGTTTGACGTGTCGCGCCTTCAACGACGAGTTACTGCTGCCTTCCTATCAGCTCAAAGCAGTCTGGTTATTCTCCTCCTCTCCTGTGGACCCTTCTCTGTAATCACTAGAGATGGCTCTGTCAGAAAATCCCGACAGACACACAGTTTCTGGAATACCTGGGAATTTTATTAAAATATACATTCCTTTTTCCTGGGAGTTTTTTGGCGTATTTTGTCTCAAAGCTGGAAATCAGCAGCCCGTGGCAAAACAACAGAACACAGGAAGTATCTTTTATGTTCTTTCTTGTTTTGCACTACGTTCCCACTGCAGGCAGAAGTGGCTTGAATCTGATTTTTCTGCTCATATGTGACTCAGATCTGCTTTGTCTCTGACAGTCTGAGCAGCACAGAGCTTTTCAAACTGGACTCAGGCCACTTCGCTCTGATACACATCCAACATCTCTGAAGCCGTTTTCAGTCTGAACGGTCATGTTGCATTTCATCACTGAAGTGAGACAGACATCATAAATCTGCTTCAGAGCAGACGAGACGCAGTCAGCTCAAATGTCAACAATACACAAAACAAGCACGGCAGAGAGCGCTGATGGAGCTGGTCAGGCGAAAGGAAGTTTTACTCACATGCTGACACTTGTTGCATCAATTTTTACTTCTGTAAACACAGCGTGCTGCGTGTGACATCACGCCTTCTTCTGCACGTCACTTCAGAGCCAGAGACCGTTCGCCCTGGAGTCTGATGGCGGTCGCATTTAAATTATAACGTGAACGGATCTCAGCACAACATTGGAATCGCCTGCAGTGGGAACGCAGTGTAGTTGTTTTTCCCATTTCAAGCAGGAATAAATAAATAAAAATAAATATGGCTTATACTCCTCAGGGTTCGTAGTGGAGATCACCGGAAATCATGAAGCCATGCGTACATGTATTCACCGAAGCACAAACACACATATTTGTTTGTAATGGCACTCAGACTACTGCAGCCTCAAGCAGCAGCTGCAGAATTCAGCATTTTATATAATTAAACTAAAACGTCACCACTGCTAATAACAAATTCTGCAGAATCCAAAGTTGTTCTTTTTATAATCAAAACTATCAGGAATCACAGCCTACTTATCTGAAAGGTATTTATTTCCAGGTCTGATCTCTTTCAGTTGTGGAATCCTCTGAATAGCTAAAGGCTAAAATGCCGCTGGGTGATCTGGGAAGAGAAACCACCTCATATTTAAAAGGTCACACATTAAATATTTAACTGCAGCAGCAACAGCAGCAGCCATTTGTCCTACGGAAATGTCTCAGAGAGACAAACAACCTCTGCTTTTTCATTCACTGTAATGTGATTTCCACTGAGGCGTCAGTTAACGGCCCTAAAAAGTAAGGAAACTCTGAAAGATGAGAACAAACTGAGGCTGCACGACGAAATTCTCAGTAAATCCTATAAACGCTATAAAGAAACTCAGGCTGAGGGTGTGTGCAAGACAGAAAACAAAACTGAAGACATCGACTATTTGGATTTTAATCCTTCATAAATCTTTAATCTGATCTGAAGATATCAGGCTTATTCTGAACAGAAGTGAGGATAATTCAACCTGAATCACAGAAACCAGAACTCTGACAGAGGAATCCACTCAAAGTGCAGCTGACTGCACGTGTTTCACAGCTCCGACTGTCCCTCACGTTTAAGCCATCTCTCTGCCATCAGCACCGCCACCTGTTCCTCTAAGTTTTGTTCATTAATCATTAGGTGACAGTAATCCTGTTTCCAGTCTTAGTTACATCACTTTACTTTATCAAAATAATGTTGAGAGGGGCTCCCGGGTGGGTGGGAACACAAGCCATGAAGGGCATCCGGAGTAAAACTGCAACGGGCAGAGCACAAGAGAGGTGAAGAAGAGAGTGCAGGCAGGGTGGAGTGGGTGGAGATGAGTGTCAGGGGTGCTTTGTGACAGAAGGATAGCAGCAAGAGTGAAAGGGAAGGTTTAGAAGACGGTAGTGAGACCTGCTATGATGTATGGTTTGGAGACGGTGGTGCTGACAAAAGGACAGGAGGTGGAGCTGGAGGTGACAGAACTGAAGATGTTGAGATGTTCACTGGGAGTGACCAGGATGGACAGGATTAGAAATGAGTCCATCAGAGGGACAGCTCAGGCTGAGATGGTTTGGACATGTTCAGAGGAGGGATAGTGGACATCCTGGACAGAGGACATTGAAGACGGAGGAGAAGAGGAAGAGCGCAGAGATGTTGATGGATGTAGTGAAGGAGGACATGCAGAGGGTTGGTGTGAGGGAAGAGGATGCTGGGATAGGGTGAGATGGAGGAGAAGAAGAAGAATCCTGCCTGTGCCTCACAGCCATGTTTGCTCTGCACAGGTTTGGGTTCCAGTGCAGAAATACCAGTTCAGTTTGGTACCTCGGTGGGTTCAGGATTTGAATGATGTAGCAGCCACTGCCAGTCAGCACCAGAAATACCATTTAGATTTATTTAAATTATATCAACACGTATCTGCTGGGCAGAAGATGTTACTGAGCTAACTGAAACTGTTCAGGGCCACACTGCCCACAGATGGGTGTATGTGGGGTGTAACCTCACTCTGCACAGGTGTGTGGACTTCAGGTCAATTACATGTTCTTGTTTTTCACAACAGAAGCCGTCGCCTCAAAGCTCCTGCTGCAAGCACTGCTATCACACATGCTCAGCAATGTTTGTATAGAAATAAAACTATATTGTAATATCTGTACAATATTGTTATTTTAATACCTGCAGGCCTTCAACAGGTACAATGTGTGCTTCTAACTCACCACTTCAAGATCTCCTTCTGCAGGCAGTTTGCGGTTATCTGCGTTGTTTTGTCCTCTTCCTCCTCCATCATTATTAACGTTGGCCTCCTTCTCCTTCTGCTCAAAGTACTCCAGGAAGGACGGCTTGGCAGGCTGAATCGTCTCATCTCTCCCTGCAAAACACACAATCCTACATTTACTCCCTGCAGAGGAGACTTGAAACGTGACTATAAGACACACTCGAGAGAGATTTACATGTGATGCAACAGAATCCACGGTGGACTCTTTTTATACAGCTTGGACCAGTTTCAGAGACACCACACTGAAGAGTACAAACACAGTACACACAGCGCTACTGCTGTTCCTGCTTGGTTGGAATATTTAGATTTTATATTTTTTGGAAAAGTAATAAAAGGGCTCTCTGAGTTCAAACATGGAAGTTGTGGTTTTACAGCAGCGTTAACGGCAGTGATGAGAGTAAAGACATCAGTGAGATATTTCTGTCTAGATAATTCAAACGTACTCCCCTCCCATTCACACACTTACTTCATTCATTTTCTCTCCTTATTTAGAAGCTTTGTAAGAGGAGATGATAATGGTGCGTTCCTTAGTCCAACAGTCACATCAACATTTGAGATAAGAGAACATTACTGTGTGATGGCAAAGTGCAGTATCAGTCAAACGACAGCAGTCAGTTTCCCTTTGGCTTTTTGACATTTATTTTATGGAGAACTGAGCCTCGTTTTTCCACTCAGTTTAAATCAGTTTTATCAATTTGTTTAAACTGATAAACTATTTTCTCTGGTTTTCATTCTGGGTTTTAAAAGGTTAAATCCAAGATATCGTAAGACCTTTAAAAATGCAGTTTAAGAGTTGCTTTGCTTCCATACTGGCAAAAAAACAAAACAAAAAAAAAAACGATGTAAAAGAAAATTTGTGTCCAAAAATTTGTTGTTAAAATTCAGTGCAACTGAAAAAAGCAGAAAATTATTTTTAAATGGAGACCAGACCAGGTTCTAAATCTGAGGCCATGGTTCTCAGCTGGAACAAGGATGGAGCGCCCACTCTGGGTCAGGAATGAGTTGCTACCCCCTAGTGGCGGTAGCAGCATCCTCGGGTCTTGTTCAGACTGACAGACCAGCACAGCGTTGGCAGTGATGCGGATGCTGACCTGGTCTGTTGTGGTGAAGACCGAGAACAAAAGACTGACACCGTGGATAAAAGTGGTGGAAAAGAATGTCCCCCACAGGGTGCCTGGGCTCAGACCTTTCGAAACCTCTACCTAACCAGGACGCGACCTCTCGAGATGTCCCGGGCTGACACAGGCAGCATCAACCTGACGTGTTTTTTTGATGGCAGGGGAAACTGGAGCTCCCACAGAAAACCTGCGCAGCCATGTGGAAAAAACTGAACTCCACTCAAAGACCTTACCCAGGTTTGAACCCAGGAACCTCTTGTTGTGAAGCTAACGTCTGAGCCGCCGTGCTGCGTGAGAGAGAGGGTGAGGAGCTCAGTTATTTGGGAGGGGGTTTTAGTGTAAGCCACTGTTCCTGCACGTTAAAAGGAGACGGCTGGGGTGGTCTGGGCACCTGACCAGGATGCCTTCTGGGTGGGGTGTTTTCTGCAGGCTCTGGGTCAGACCCAGGACACAGGGGAGAGATTACATCTCTCAGAAAGCTCGGGAATGCCTTGGTGTCCTCCCAAAGAGCTGGAGGAGCTGGCTGTGGAGTGGGGGGTCTGTGCGGCTCTGCTCACTGCTGCCTTGTGACCCAGATCCAAACAGGTGGTTAGAAATGGACGGATGGATAGTTTACACAACCAAGACAAGCTAAGGAATTTCAAGTCATTAAGCTGAGCTCAAGCATCCTGAGATTTGGATTTAACAGTCCTGTCTGTAATGTATAGAGAAGGAAAGAAAACCGTTTAAAAACCACTATACCCAAACCCCACACAGACCACTTATAATCACAGCAGATAAAGACAAGCTGAGCAAATTTCTGCAAAATCGTGTTATTGATTCAACAACAGAACGTTTTCTTTCCTCTGGTTTCAGTTTAACAGACAAAAGACTCAGTAACCAATGAATTTATCAACTCTGGGTTACATGTTCCCAAAGTCACTAATGTGAGGATTTTCTTGTGCCCCTCACTCCCCACTCGTGCTTTTCAGAGGAGAGGAAAAGCCACTTTAGCCCACCGCACGTCAACCAATAACTGGGTCAAAGACGATTCAGATGTGCAGTTTTCTAACACTACGCTCCCACTGCACGCTGAGATCCAATTTTTTTGCGTGGTCGTTTACATTATAATTTAAACGTGACCGCCATCAGACTGCAGGGTGAACGGTCTCCAGCCCTGAAGTGGCGTGCACGCGCAGAAACAAGTGTGACGTCACACGCAGCACGCTGTGTTTTTATGGAAGTAAACATGGATGTTACACATCAGTGTGTCACGTCTCCTCCAGCGCAGAATTATGACGTCTGTCTCACGTCAATGACATGAAAGTCGGATGAAGTGTGACATGACCACTTAGACTGAGGTCGCTTTGAAAAACATCGGATGTGTGTCTGATTTACGACCACACATGAAGTGACCTGAATCTGTTCTGCTCAGACTGTCGTGGACAGATCAGATCTGGGTCACATACGGGCAAAACAAAAAACAAAAAGCTGATTCAGGCTGCGTTTGTCTGCAGTGGAAATGTAGCATTAAACACATTTAAATACACTTAGACCCAAAATTAGGATTAAAGTTTAGGCTTTTAAGGATTCTCAGGCTGCCTCCATTTTTAAACAGATGCCATCGTACACACATGCCCAAACTTTCAGGCAGGAAGTGAGCGGGTTTTTCTCTCAGAAGCTTATTTTTGTTACAGACTGCACAAAAAAGTGACAGGAAACATACTCACACTACAAGCCAGTACCGAGAGGTTATCCAAAAAGCTTAAGCAAACACAGGGAAAGCAGAGGCATTTTGTATATTATACTTTAGAATGAACGTTTGAATAAAGAAAACTGTCCTGCCACAAGAGTCTGCCCTGCTCAAAGATACCTGAGGGGATCCCTCACCCACAGTCACTGGTTACTGCACTCCAACCTCAGCAAGAAAGTGGAGACATGAGGAGGATTTTCCTTCAGGGATCAATGGATTGTTCCAACAAGCAGGGAACAAGATTACTGGAATATATGTGCATTAAAGTGATACCAGTAAGTCACTGAAATTTGAGGCTTTTAAAATTCTTGATCAGTGGAAAAAAGACAACTGAGGCTTTAATACAACACTACTGAACTGTATGAACTTTAATGTAAGTTACAGTAAGGGCATGGCATGTGACTGAGCCCATTAAAAAACACTCACATGAACTTTACTGTTATTTTAAAACTTTTTAGCATTTTTGCCCATTAACAAAATGAATAAAGCACAGACTTGTTGACAAACTAAAGAACTACTAATTTCAGCATTTCAGTAAAATTTTCAATAACCAACCAATTAATGAATTGTTAAAACTCAAAGTGCAGCGCACCGAGTCTGCCCCCGTGGGAATGACCTTTCAGTGATCACACACACTCACACCAGCCACACTGGACTTCTTTTGTAGCCCATCATAATTACAGGGTGCACTCAAAAACACTGATTTTTAATTAGTACAGCTTCTGAACGAACATGTAAAAATCCTTCAGTTTATCTGTTCAGACTTTCAGTCGCATCACTTTATAAATAAGAACATTTAATGTCTCACAAAGTCGGTGATCAGGTTTACATTTACAGGATGTGATAAAGGTAAGTACAGGAAGATTTGACTTCAACAGCACATAAAAAAGTGACAGTAATTTTTGGATCTGAGATAAAATCAGTCACTAAATTGCAAGAAGATCCTATAAAATAAAGTTAAAGGAACCACACATGGGTGTAAATAATAACACAATGACAGAGGGAGTAAGGATTAGTGCTGGGTTTTAATGAGCACTGCTCTCAGTTCATCTCAGAATCAAAATAAAAGGAAAAATTAAAAGGAATGAAGGGAAATTTATTTTAAAATGACACAGCCGGGGCCGTCTCAGTCTGGCATCTTCAGAGGAACTGCAGAGGTACAATGGAGACCTGACCATGGACGGTCAATATTAGGACATTTCTGAGCAAACAAAACCCAGCTCAGAGCCCGTGCTAAGTAAGCTAGCCCTGTGAGGAATGTTTCCAGCACCTTGGTGAAGCAATGCCACCAAGAATTAAGGCAAACAGGGGTCAGGTGTACCTAATGAAGTGGTCGTGAGTGTATATGTGCATGGCAGAAGTGAAAAGCTACACAGACAACTTGAGTGTGAAGTTACTGAGAATTTCTGGTTCACTGCCTGCATTGTCAATTGTACCCAAGTGAGAGCAAATCAGTGAGTTGGTGGGTGTAGTTCAGCATCTGACTGATGGGTTTAATAAGCTCCTGCGGTCTCACAGAGGCTAAAATATACACACCCACATTATGCAGAGATCTCAGTGCTGAAAGGTACCATAACAGTTACTGTTTCTGCTAACAAGTCTCAGCTTCCTGTTCTGGGCCATCAGGTTGACCCTTACACGGCTCGTTTGTATTATGGAAGGAATTATTCACGGATTTATAGCGGCATTTGACTCTCACTCTGCCATGCTTTTAGTCCCCACTGGACAGGGGAAATCTGATGTCATAGTGGGAAGAAATCGGAGCTGGTTTATGTTCGTACTTAAATGAACGTACGGCCAATAATCGGGTTTTAAATGGACAAGTAATGACTGGAATGAGTCAGAGTTGTTATAACCTGTAATGACTGAAGAAACGGGCAGATTTTTATATAGGTAGTTTTACAGCTTACATGGGCCAAAGGTGCTTCTGATGTAATACTACTACTACGTTTTTGTCTTATGTTAATTATCTGAAGTGATTAAAATCTGTTGTTTGCTCCTTTTAAGGTCAGACAAAATTAAGAATCCTAGAAAACTCATCTGGTTGTGGCTGACCTGCTGGAGGTATAGATGCTTTCCAGTGCATGTTTGTGTAGCTGAAAAGGTCAGTCCATACACGCACACAGCCACTCAGATAGTTTCACTGCATTAAATAACTCTGCTAAAGAGAGACCGCCTGCGCATTTTCCATTTGAAAAGTCCAGAACTTTTCCTGGACTTTTCTCGTCTCTGCTGTTCGCAGAGGATGTGGTCCTGACAGCTCCATCGAGCAGTGACCTACGGACCTACTGCATGGTCAAAATATGACCGTACTCTTCTGCAATCGTCATTCCACCAGTTTCGAAAAGATTCCCAACACTACTGGCTGAAATGCAGCCCCAGACCATGATGTCTGATGGCTGTAGACACTCACTGCTGTCCCTCTCTGGTGACTTCCGTACTCAAACTTGGACTCATCCCTCCAGAAGACGCGTTGGTACTGATTTTCAGTCCAGTTCTTGCATATTTTGGCACAGCTCAGCCTTTTCTCTCTGTTCCCCTTCATCAAGAATGGCTTCTTGTGATCGTTCCTGATGAAGCTTCAGCCAGCAGTAGATGGGTTAACCAAAGGGCCACATGGATCTCTCAGGTCCTATGTCAGGTCTTTGTTGGATTTCTTAAGGACACAACTTTCACAGAATACTCTTCATAGGTCAATAAGTGGCTTCACACTTCTGTGGTCAGGTAGAAGGACTGGACTGAAAACGAGTGAAAAAGCAGGAAATGTCCAAAGAAAACCCTTGAAGGACATTCAGAAAGCCAGGAGAGCTGCTGCTCAAGAGCACTTTTAAAAAAATTACAAGAAAGGCTGGGTCCTTGGAAGCGACATATGAAAGAAATAATTGGTGGTTGAAGACTGTCGCACAGTACCATATTTCTAAGTGTGTCCACCTCCTCTGAGTCAAAACGCAATATTAAACCACAACAATCAACTTAAAGCATTTGTCTCTTGTCAAAAACGTGTTTTTGTCAGCGACAGACGGACATCCGGTGACTATTTGTCCTCTGAGTGTCTGCCTTTTTTTGGTAATAGTGATTAATGTGTCACATCTAATCAGTCGTTTCACTCGGGGCTCCGCAGTTTGTTTTCATTCAAGCACAAAAAACAAAACAATTTAAAGTCCAGTGTCCCCCTGAAAAGAATTAATGACCGTTTCTTCTTCGTGTTGCCAGGTGCCTCCCCACTGGATTCAGTTGCCAAGATCACATAACTTGGAAAAGCCATTGTTTAAGGAAACCACCCACGGCTCTCCCAATATGGAGTTGTTTCAACATCCCTGACTTCCTCACAACAGTGAACTTTACCACGTCTACACAATACACCTGGTCTATATTTGATCCAGGCTACAATAAGTGGTCATGTTTACGTGACAAAAGTTGCTCCAAAACGCCTCCATGAAATCTTGTTCTGCCTCATGCTGATTACACCACATCAAGCTGGGAACAGAAAAATGATAACGACATGAATCTTCACACGACTGTTAACGACTGGAGCCTTACTCGTCATTAAACCAGCAGTGCACTCACGGCGTCACAAACTAAAAATGAACAAACTGTAAACACAAAGGAACAAACACAGAATTACTCATTTCAGCCAACATCCATTAGTTAGTTCCCTGATAATTAGGGACACAACAATGCAAATAACCCCCCATGTGTCAGCAGACAGAAACCCTTCATTTCTTATCACGGCTCTTACTGTTAAACATTTACAGGGATACAGCCAGACAGGATTGTTCTTTCCTCCGCCTGCAGTGAGGGGCCGGCCGTTACTCACAGACTCTTAGTTTTCCATTTGAGGAAACATTTCAATCAGATGGCAAAAGGTCAGACCCATAAAATCAATTATCTAATGTTCCTTTGAGTCTTATGTTCTTATCATTATCTGATGGGTCAAAGACTTTCCAGCTGTGCTTCACCGTCCTTATACAGAAATGTTCTACTCCCATCTTTTTACTCCAGCTACATTCACACAGCACTTTCTTACCACCTTCCAACAATCACGCACACACCCTCGCTCCTCTGGACACCATATGGGGCTCAAAGTCTTGCCCGAGCCCAACACTTTGGTATGCAGGCTGGAGGAGCCAGGAATTGAACTACTGACCTGATTAGTAGACAGCCTGCTCTACCTCCTGAGGCGCGTCACACCTTGACAATTTAACTTGCGCATATATAGTGTGTTCATAAAGAGCTGAACGTATACATATTAGTAACATATAGAATGTTTCAATAACTGCGACTTTCGACTTACAAGTAACATGTCAGCGATCACATACCTTACCTACAACTTATGGCGCACATATGAGGGACAGAGCCAGACGTTGGCACGCATTGGAAATTTTGCGCATGCCCCAAATTTTCTGACGACCTCGCTGTACTACGACGTACACCACCAAGCTCGAGCGTGCTCCTAACTTACACAAAACTTACCAAGAACTTATTCAACATACACCAGCATATTCGCCAAATTTTCATACGTCGCTGGTTAAATCATCAAGACGTGACAGCTGCTCCCAGGTGACAGGTTCAGGGTGAGAAATGCCCACAGTTACTAAAAGCTCCAAATCTTTATTACAGATAACGGGGATTCATTCCAGGGAACCTCCGTTAGGGTGTCGTAAAGTTGGCATGGTTCCTTCCTTCTTTTACAGTCTTGTCAGTTACGCAGCTCCATTTAAGAAGTGTTAACCCAGCTTCCCAAAACCCACAGACACACAAGTGTCAGACTGCAAGTATTTAAATGTGAGGTTTTCAAACATGGCCTTTCACTTTAAACTGCAGCCAAAGACACGAAGGAAAGAATAACTAAACTAAGGACCAGTTGATCTGCAGTCCATCTTTTACGCACATTTTAAATAAAATCACATTTTTAAACAGATACCTACACCTAACCTGACCCACGTCGTGGTCCTTTGTGAGAAAAATAAAGCAAAAAGAAAACCAATAGCTGGAAGTAATGAGATCGGCACCAAAGGAAGTAAAAAACGTGTCAACACTGATGTGACCTTTCTCAGTCTGTGAGTGAACACTCGTTTCTCTCACATTTGTTTGATCAGTAAACAGTAGATATGTGAAAATATACAGAAAAGGTCATGAAACTGACTTTCTGAGTAATTAATTTAACCACCTCTGCCGCAGTCGCACCCAGACGCCACACGCCCATCGTCTTTAATGAAAAGATTCTTGAAACATTTAAGTCTTCCATTTATTTTTCACTTGCTGGCAGCACAGGATAAAAGGGGCTCTCTGATCTGTCTGTAATGGAAGCAACAGCCACCAGAATATTTTACACTGATTGGGCAGCTAATTGAGACATTAAATTGTACCACCACACAGGCACAAAGTGGTTTGGAGAGGCAGCATGAATGTCCCTCAGCCGCTGAGGTCCATGCCGAAAAGACAGACACAAAAATTTAAAAAAATAAAATAAAAGATGATTCTGCCATTACCGTTTGTCACCCACTGACAAGCCCATTATTTAGCTCTCTCTGCTCTGACACTGATGTGCTCTTCTATCTCTTGGGTCTTTTTTGACCAATTACATCATCGCTGCAGTCACATCAATGCAGGGAGCCGACACGGTGGTATTTACTTTGAATTAAAAAGTATCACTAGTGCTTTGCTTTTGGTAGAACTTGGTACAAGTTTACAAGTTTAAAGGAAAATTCAGTTTATCTGACGTGCTGGAAGTTTAAAGTTTAGTTGAACTCCTGTGGGAGGATCTGCAGACATTTCTGCACCAAACTGCACCAGTTCTAAATCAATTTAATAACTTTTATGTAAAGGAGAATACCAAACAATTTAAATATTTAAATAATAAAAATGAAAATTCAGCATTTACTGGAATATAATGCTCTCTGGCTGCATCACTTTGAAATAATTATTCTAAACTGTTGTCATTTCATACCACACATACGAGCTCTAACGCAGTGTGGTTTCAGCCGAGTGCTGAAGCCTTCAAACCAAAAGTTTAGGAAAGCATACTTTAAATTTAAAGTTACGGCCAAACTGAGATGCACTGCTGAGGACGGCCAGCTGCTTCTACTACTTTCCACAACAAAATTAAACTTTAATCATGTAAAGTGCTGTGAGAGATGAGCAGGTTTAAAGAGCTCCTCAGACTTTTTAATGAGGATCCTTACAGAGGAGGTGTAGGAAATGGCACAGTTCAGCGTGCGATGGTTGTGGTTTCTAAATACGAAGAGTCGCTGTAACAGCTACACCAAGTCCTTCAGAGCAAAGTAAAGCATTAGATTGTCACAGCTCAGAGAGATGGAAAACACCATCTAAATAATTTACTTAAGTCAACATAATGGATCAGGCTACATCATCCACTTTAAATGACAAATGGAAAGTCTGAATTGCTCTCAGTTCACAGTGCAAGCTACTGTACACAGTTTGAGAGACAGAGGATGAGACCAATGTCATAACTGCATCTTTCCAATGCTGTGCATCTCTCTCCATCCTACTGCTAAAGTACATTTTTATGGCTTAATACTTTCTCATTAAGAGACATCAAAAGAGATTACTGTTACTTTTTGACATAAAATTAGAGCTTGTGGCTTAAAAAATCCTCTTGGATGGCTGCTTTGCACTTGTAAGCCTTCTCTAACCAACTAATTTAACGTTCACCCACACAGCAGCGCAGATTTCAAAGCCAGCTATTAAACCGTATTAAGTGTATCTGTCGTCCAATAAAGCTGCTTCAAATGTGGCTGCTGCTACGTATGGATACAGATGTGTCCATAAGATCAGTGTCACCAATTTCGTATGTGACAAAATATGATCTGTCAGAACCGCTCCGTGTGGCCCTGAGTTATGGTTCTGAATAACGGGCAGAAAAATGTCTCAGCAACACATTAAAATGGCACGGTGAAGCTGACCTTTGGACATAAAAGGACTTCTGAATAGACTGTGCAATTTGTGTGACCTCTGACCACCAAATTCTTCCAAGCAAACATTTGGGCCAGATTTAACAAGTTCCTGGCACTTACAGCTTACAATGGCCCCATCTGCTCAAATGTGAATTTGTGGGAAACTGAATATTACTCTGCACAAACAGTTTTCAGGAGACAAGACGTTTCAAATCCGGATGCTAATCACTGCAAATTAAAAGGCTTTTTATTTTTCACTACCATTAAGGAGGATCAATAACTGATCTAATATCTCATCTCCAGCCTCAGGGCCCCTTCAGCATCAGACCACGGTCATTAGCTTTAGACACACACACACACACACACAAAGACACAACTGAAGGATATGGGAGTTGTAATGTGATTATGAATTCTAAATGTTCCTGTGTTAATGCAGTTTAAAGTGCCGCCTGTGGAGATCCATACTAACTCGATATCAGGACATCAGACAGGAGACTGCGTGCTTGTGTGTGTTTATATTTTTCAGGATGTGTGATCGGGCTTCATGTCACTGAAACTGTGACGGTGTGCATCTCTAGAACAGCTGTGTGTTTGTGTACAGAGATGTCATGTCTCAGGTGTGTGTGTGTGTGTGTGTGTGTGAGTTATAGTGTCTGTCCTTCTGTTAACCCTATGAAACCAGAGGTCTGTATTACAGGGCAGGATCTGATCTTATCCAGATAACTTCAGGTTAACTCTGGCAGTGCAGCTTTTACCGGGCTACATCGCCATGGTAACTTATGCTGCAGAGCTAGCCTGCTTCGGAGCAGGTTAAGTTCCATGTATGAAATCACCACCTACTGACCAATCAAATCACTGGAAAACAGCATCACTGACCCTGGAGGATCCCTCATACCTCTGTGCGCAGACAGCAGGGGGTCCAAAGTTTTCTTAATACCATCTTTGAGCATCACTAATAAATAAAAGGTCTCTGGTGAGCTTAGGAAGGGCATCCGGTGTAAAACCTCAGCCACATTACTGATGTGGATTAATACACAAGGCAACAGCTGAAGCTGCACAATCCTCAAACAAGTGTTTGTTCTTTTCTGATTTGTCGCCTGAATTTAGTTTTTATGTTTTGTCTTTATTTATTCTCAGACTGTTAGACACCACCAGGGTTACAACTGACAACTGTCTTAATGCACATCTAAAATTAATTTAATGTAATCATAATCGGTCCGATTCTCTGCTGCCTTAAGCCCGTCACAGCTTGACGTACGCCGACACATCAAATTTTCTCTAAAATGTCGGCAGATGCAGAACTATGATGTTTTTAAATGATGGACGTATAATAACGTATTAGATAACTTTTAGATAACTTATACCAAAAAATGCTTAGCGCGTTGCCAGCGTTCATAACGCATGCATAGCGCGTTGTAGCCTATTTGCAGCATCAACATCACCGTCACACCGAAGAAAAAGGCAAAGAACGCTGCCAAGAAATCTCCTGGCTGTGGACACACGGAGGAACCATCATCACCCTCACCCTGTGATGGAGATGATGCAGGTTCCAACGCCTCTGAGGCATCGTCAGTGGCATCGTAGCTGCGTCTGTGGCCGACGCCTAACACGCCATTATACAGAAACACGTTCAGTAAGTGCTGTGATCGTCCAGAACACGTCAAATACGTCTACATACATCAGTATGTGGCGCAGTGGTTAGCGCTGCTGCCTCACAGCAAGAGGGTCTGGGTTCAAAACCAACAGCCGGCTGCCTTTGACCCTTCTGTGTGGAGTTTGCGTGTTCTCCCCGTGTTTGTGTGGGTTCTCTCCGGGTGCTCCGGCTTCCTCCCACATTTCAAACACATGCAGTGGGATTTAGGTTCAACGGCAATTCTAAATTGACCGCATGTCTGCGTGAATGGTTGGCTGTCTCTGTGTGTTGGCGACAGACCGGCAACCTGTCCAGAGTGTACCCCGCCTTTCGCCCTATGAAAGCTGGGATAGGCTCCAGCGCCCCCCCGCAAGCAAAAGAAGACCTACAGTGTGAAGCGCCTCGAGGCGACTTTTGTTGTGAATTGGCGCCATATAAATAGAAGATGAATGAATGAATACATCAATATGTATTGGAGATAAGTTCACTATAAGTTACACACAGGTTCAAAGCATGTTACTCATAGGTTATTAGTAAGTTTTGGGTAGTATTATCACTTATGAGTAACTTACAAGTAATGTGTGTGAACGTGTGTCAACGATCACATAACTTACCAACCTGTGGCCTGTGCACATACGCCGGCATGCGTCTTAAATTTTGTGCGAGCTCATAACTTATATAAACCTGACCCGCCGTACACCAGCGCATTCGCCAAATTTTTCATACGTGGGCATACGCTGGTTAAATCGTCAAGGTGTGACAAGAGCTTTAACGACAGTCGTGATGCTGTTGACTTAAACAGTCGGTGTTATTTACTGACTTTTCTTAGAAGCTTTAAGTAGGTTGAACTTCATCAGTATAGCAGATCTTTTCCAGCGCTGTTAGCACACCCACATTCATACTGTGCCTGATACACTCATACAACTGATCAGTTCAATTCATTTTTATTTATAAAGCACCAAGTCACAACAAGAGTCACCTCAAGGCGCTTCACACTGTAAGGTAAAGACCCTACAGTATTCGAGAGAAAACCCCAACAATCAGACGATCCCCTATGAGCAAGGACTCGGCAACTGTGGGAAGGAAGAACTCCCTTTAACAGGAAGAGACCTCTGGCAGAACCAGGCTCACAGAGCGGCAGCCATCTGCCTCGACCGGATGGGGGTGAGGGGACAGAGAAGAGAGAAAGGAGATGTCTTTGGTATGTTGGACGTGCCTCATAGCGCAGGGCTTAGAGTAAGTCTTTTTTCTTTTTAAACCATCAAAGTACAGAACAGATAGTTCTGGCCATATACAGTTTATTATGGTAACTGCATGTTATGGTCACCTAGTTACTGTAATGAAGAATGCCCCCTGTTGAAATGGAGTTAAACTGCAGTAAAGAGTTATTAAAGTCATTAATATCAACATAAAGCTGCCTCGGCTAAGGCTGGATCAGGATGTGTTTGTGTGTCTGAATCAGCATCACTCATCAGCTGGAGCTCTGTGTGTTTCTCTGCAGCTGCTGGTTCCAGATTCCCTCTGACGTTTTCGTGTCAGCAGAGCACTGGAGAACTAGAACCTGCTCCAGTGAGCACCCCAACACTGCCAGTTTCTGTCAGGGATACAACATGTGACAAAGCTCCGCTGACTTAAAAGTAACTCATTAGAAGTGTAGGAGTTGTGATATTTCACCATCAACTTCCACAGTAGCTGGCATTCTGGGCGTGCACTGCTGGAGTCACACAGAGCAAAGGCAAATACACACACACACACACACACACATCCAGTGTTAGTGTGCTCAGTGTCTTATCGGGGTTCATTCTTTGCATACAAAAACAAATATATAAAACACACCCACAGACTGCCAGCACTGATGAACCGATTCCAGCTCCTATAGGAGGCTCTGTTCCAAAAAGCACCCATTACATCCAACGCTTGCAACCCCCACACTGCAGGAAGACTGAAGCGGCACCAACATCTCTCTCATTACAAAAAGACAGATCAGCGGGAAGGAGTGCGAGATCAGGTCTGATGTTCTGTTTCTCTCTGTCAGCTGCTGGTCTCTGCAAGACGTCTTCCTGGGTTATATCTAAGTCCTCAGCAACACCTCAAGGCAGTTATTTTAAAGCTCCTACCTAAATGAATGGGCAGAGATGATCAAACATAAAAACTCCATGTACAGAATCACCAGTCAGATCAGAGACAAACAAAGGTGGTAAATTTGTCCCCAAATAATATTTAAAAAACTTTCTTTCCCTGCAAGTTACACATTTTCACATTATGGCTTTATTAACGGCTCGGTCCAAAACAGCAGCATGATCACCATCTCTGGCTCCTCCCACCAGACCGCACTGCACTACCATCACTACCTGCACTACCTGCACTAACATCACTACCATCACTAACAGCTACTACTTCACAGTATGGATAAGTTAGCCATGGAAAACGTTCACATATCTGGTTTATGGACACTGGGATGATAAAGGATGCATATGCCTGCTGCCTGCACACAGCTGGAACTATCACTGAACCTCTATTCACACTCTGCTGACATACCCTAACGGCCACTTTATTAGGTATACCTGCTCAACTGCTCGTAAATGCAAATATCTAATTGCAAAATCACATGGCAGAAACTCATGTAGGCATGTAGACATGGGACGAGCATGAGGACGGGGAAGAAACATGACTTTGAATGCAGCGTGGTCGCTGGTGTCAGACAGGCTGATCTGAGTGTTTTACAAACTGCTGATCTACTAGGATTTTCCCACACAGCTCTCTCTATGGTTTACAGAAAAAGAGAAAATATCCGGTGAGCCGCAGTCCTCTGGAAGAAAATGCCCTACATGTCGATGCAAGAGGTCAGAGGAGAATGGTCAGAGCGCTTCAAGCTGATAGGAAGGCAACAGGAACTTAACCACTCATTACAACCAAGGTACGCACAGCATATCAAACCTCAAGAAGATGGACTAAAGCAGACCGCGCTTAGTGTCAGCCAAGAACAGAAAACTGAAGCTACAATTTACAAAGGCTCACAAAAATGATAGAAAAGAAGAAACACTGACTGATCTGAGTCTTGTTTTCTGCTGCATCAGTCAAATGATGAGGTCAGAAATGGGCGTAAACATGAACGCATGGCTCCATCCTGGCTTGCATCAACAGTTCAGGCTGCTGGTGGTGATGTAAAGGTTTGGGGAATATGTTCTGGGCACATTTTGGGCCCCTCTGTACCAACTGAGCATCTTTTAAACACCACAGCCTACCTGGCCATGTCCATCCCTTTATGACCACAGTGAACCTCCCCTGGGATTAATAAAGTATTCTGATTCTTCTGATGGCTGCTTCCAGCAGGATAACGTGTTATCTTACAAACCTCAAACCATCTCAAACTGGTTTCTGAAACAACTACGAGTTCACTAAAAGTCCTCCAGTGTCACCAGATCTGGAGATCAGCACTGTGGACGTGCAGCCGACTAATCTGCAGCACCTGTTAGAAACTATCATGTCGACATGGACCAAACTCTGAGAAATGTTTCCAGCACCTTGCTGAATCTCTGCCATGAGGATTTATGCAGCTCTGAAGGCAAACAAGGGTCCAGCCTGGTACTAGCGAGGTGTACCTAATGAGGTGGCCAGTGAGTGTACTTGGTGCAGGAGTCAAATTCCTGCTTGTAACCCCCCCAGCCTCTGAGAGTTAGGAGGAAAGTCATTATGGTATCGAAGTTCACCGTGTGAAGGAAACTTCCTCAGTACTGTTAAACATGCACAACAGAGGGCAGGTGATGGCCATACTCTGACCCCTGGTGGACAAATGGAACACTGCACCAGACCTTTTGACTATAGTTAAAAAAAGACCAAGTCACAGGACTTAACTTGCAGTCAGTGCTGAGGTTCTTTCTAACAAAAGGCTTAATTTCGAGGTTTTTAAGCGTTTCTGTGTTGCTGTTACAGATTAGGTTTTACTGTTAAAGAGTGCACAGTTTTACTTGCTCTTTATTCATTTCAGTGTTGGTTTAATTGTGTGTGGTGTTTGTGAGAAGCAGACCTACATAGTTCAGAATAGGTGTTACAATGTAGCACCTCACTCTGTGTCAGTAAAATGCTCAGGCTTGGTGAGTTGACAAATTGTTACGATTTACTTCAGTTTCTAACTTTAGTCTGTTTTTTCACTTGTTGTTCTGTTCATTAAAAGTGTTTCTTTCACACAGTTTTAGAGTAAACATTAAAGAATTTCCACTTCAGCTCTTTCTTATCTTTTAATGGGCTGTGGTTTGCAGCACCACAGACTTGTTTAATATGACCAGAGTCACTCAAAGCCGTGTGTGTGACACAGTGTTACGGTGGGTACATGTGAAGGGCACACATGATGACAATAAACTCATCTCTTTGTTTAAAGCACAGCATGTTCCTCATCATTTGGTTCCTCTTGCACCGTTTCCAGTACGAGCTAATTCAGCACCACGTTCAGACACACATACAAGTATGTGCTGCTGTCTTTCAAAATGCAGTGAGCAAACGTTTTCAACACTAAATGTTTACATTCCCATCTATCCTACACCAGCACCAGTGAGCGTGCTGATTAATCCTCAGAGAACAAGGTAACGTCTGCATGTGTCTGTGCTTCGAGGGACTTACTTTTCATAGTGCCAGCTTCTTCCTCTTCCTCATCATTAGAGTTGATGACCATGGTGCCCAGCTGTAACTGCAAGGTTCCCGTGTCTTCGTGCTCGATCATAGTCCCCGTCGTATCACCAAGTGAACTCGCTAACGAACCGGCAGCCCGGATGGTTCCTGAGTCACCTGTACCTGCCCGCACCATCGTGCCCAGGTCAGTCTCGTCTTCATCCTGACACACACAGGAAGGGAGTCACGTGACTCTGGCGTGGTCTCACAGCAGTTACAACATACAGCAAACAAAAGAAACTGTGGAAAGCTACAGATCCAAAGCTAATCAGCTACAAACACACTCAGCCTTTTTTGCTTCCATTCACTTATAAAGCTGTAAATTTTATTCCATCTATATTTCAAAGTGGAGTGAGGTCATTTTTTAGTGCTTGACCACTGCGTGATGTGTTCTTCATTGACCAGCTCTCTATTCACGTCATAATTCTGTAAGTCTGTACCGAATTGTCGTCATCGTCAGCATCTTGCTCTCTCTGCTCCGCCTCTTGTTTCTTCAGTTTAATCTCCATGGCGTCTGTGATCAGGGCTCTGAGGATGGAATTGGGCTTGGCTGATTTAATAAACGGATGCTGTAAGGGAGAGACAGAGGAACATAAAATACAAACAGAACGATGCCAAGATATTTTCCTTTTTAGAACACAAGCCAAACTCATATTGCTTTTAATGACAGTTACAGTTCGGGCCGGCACCTCAAAGGCTTTGAAGCATCAGTCGAGTCGAGCTGTTGTTTATCTAAGAGACAGAAGTGCTACACGCTCTGAAAACTGAGGAGAAAAGATGATTATCTCTGCTAAAGTGAGGCTCTGGTTACCTGCGAAGCCTTTAAGAACTGTGGCCTTGCCTACAACCTGTGTGTGATGTTGTTCCAGTCTTGTGGGACCTGAGCAACTCGAATTTTGACCAGCACACAGCAGCAGCCGGGCGTGGCCCAGTTACTGCGATGAACCACACCATGTCTAGATATCCCCAAAAATTCACAGCAGCCGTCCAAATGTTTTAATGCTGCATAAAAAGGGAAAGGAAGACCCAGTTCATGCAAGGTTCCACTGGCGTCGCTCAGTCCAATCACACAGTTACTCTGAGCAGTCAAGGTCAAAGAGTCGTGTCAGACTAAAGACACAGCAAGGGTCTGAATATGTGAAGCCACTTTTCAACACACCTGAACACAGTATGTTGCAACACTCATGAAGGACGCTAGGTATTAAATGCTGTTTCATTTGTTTGTGTTTAAAACAGCCTCTTAGGTGTATAAAGTAGGACAGACTGACTAAAATTCCCATCCAGAGGTTTTTCTAATTTAAGAAAAGCTTTCCAAAAAAGAAAACATTTACTATGAATAACAAAATATTACTCAACTAGTCGTTTAAACATCGCTGCTCTTGCAAGTCGGCTGGTTACGTGAATTATTCCTGTTTTACTGATAAAAGATGTTATGAAGACTAACCAGGAATGCAGCCCTGACAGACGGCTGCACCTTTCTTTCTCCCCGTGATGCACAAGCATCTGAAGAACTTTGAGGAATGAGATGAATATGTTGGCTGTGTACAGAGTAAACTCAAACACAACCGAAGCCATGTGTACTCACATTCTGTACGAGTCCGTGGACACTGCTGCTGGCAGTGCTAATGTTAGCTACTGTCAGTAAACTAATTACGTATTTGTAACATGCCGCATATTTTAAGTCTGAAACAACATTTTGTTTTAGTGAGGAATGCAATTAATGGTTTCAAATAGCTCTTAAATATTAATGAAATTTTTATGGCCAATATTTAACCTTTTCCATTAGATTGTGCTCATTTCTTCTGACTTTCAGAAAAATCTGAACTAGCAGCCTAACAAATATAAGAGATATACTTAATTTATTCCCAAATTTGGAAAACTCCTGTGTTATAGCAGCCAAAGCTTAATAAAGAAGACAAGCCCAACAAAACAGAATGACGAAACAAAAAGCTCAGTAAGGCAAAAATTCCAAAAAAGGGAAAAAAAAAGGAAAAGCAAAATAGCTAAATAAGGAAACATCAAAATAAAACAGCTGAGTACATTTTATAAAATGGCTCTATCAAAGTAAAACAGCTCAAACTGAAATAAATAAAAAGGAGAAGGAGACGATCTCAGAAGTCATTTCTGTGACATGGAGTACTTTATACATCATAGGTTTAATAATTAAAACATCTTCTATTGATTGCTATTTAATTATCCATGTTCCTATATAATTAGGTGTGATTTTGTAACGTGTTTTCTGACCAGATACTGAGTCACCACACCTGGTCAGGTATCAGTTAGAGGGTTTTAGTCTACCTGTAGCAACTGTGTGGCTGTCGCTCTGGTTTCTGGGTTTTTCACCAGACACTGTTTGACAAAGTCCCGAAAGGCCTCCGACCACAGATCTGGATTCCGAAATGTTGGGGGAGGGTTGGTGGGAATCATGAAGATGGCCTGGAAGAGGAAACACAATTCAGCACACAGAAGCTAAAACACAACCGCCCCTGCTCGGCCTCACACTGTCATTAATGTACTTCTCCTTCCACTTTGTCTTCAGTCACACAAACTCAGATTTTCATTTGACCTTTCACCTTGACGTTCTTTATTCTTACACAGACTCCACACACTTCCATCTTTTCACACAGTAACAAAGATTCCTCACCCTCATTGGGTGTATGTCTGCGTAGGGCGGCTTGCCCTCGGCCATCTCTATAGCTGTAATTCCCAGAGACCAGATATCAGCCACGCAGTTGTAGCCGATCTCCTGTATGACCTCTGGAGCCATCCAGAACGGCGTGCCAATGACAGTGTTCCGCTTTGCCATGGTGTCCTGAGGAAGAGAGAAGGACAGCGGATAGATATTTGAAACAAGCTTCACCAGCATTAAAAGTGCAGATCAGAAAGCGTCTTCACGGTGGCGACGCTGAAGGACTGATGTTGCCTGAGCAGAAGCAGCTGCACCACTGAAGTATCTCACCCAGCTCTGCTAGCAAGTGATACGCAGTTCAGAACGCAGCCAACACACAAAACATTTCTTTAAAGTTTGGACATTTTTTACATTATAAGGTCTCTTTAGTGTTTTTTAAATCATGTGTTTCCTCCTCATTTAAGTCTGATGTGACACCTTCTCACCGTCATCATTTAAAACATCATGTAAACACGTTTGACGTCTTTTCTGCTTACCGTGAGCTGCCCAGCAACTCCGAAGTCGGCCAGTTTGGCCTGACCCTCTGAGTTCAGCAGGATGTTGCCTGCTTTGATGTCTCGGTGGATCTTCCTCATGAAGTGAAGATACTCCAGACCCTTCAGAGTTGACTGCAGGATGGTGGCTATCTCCTCTTCTGTGAGCTACAGAAGACACACCCATACAAAAATACTTAGATGCACATTACAGGTACCAGAAACGATAAAAAAATTACTGATGGTGTTTACAGGTCTGTGATAACTACGTGCTTTTGTTAGCAAAGGCAGTGGACCAGAAGAACAGCTGCTAAACAAAGCTAAAACAAGACTGTGTGGAGGAAGTAGATTAAAAACCCGTTACACCAAAGCAACATTCATCCAACAAAGCAATGAATCCATCTCTACTCTCACACACACACACACACACACACACACACACACCTGAGTGTGTGCGTCTGAGGATTACATTACCGTCTTGTTTCGTATTCGGATGATATCAGATACGGATCCGGCGCCACAATATTCCATGACGATCCACAGGTCTGTGTTTTTGAAGTAGCTGCCATAGTACCGCACCACATGGGGACTGAACACAGAGTGAAGGCATTCATTTTATTTCAGGAGCTTTCAGAGTCACAGCACTGGTATGTCTGCCTAACCAAGATAACATGATTATCATTTTAATCATATTTACACGGGTTTAGTATTACCAGGACGTCGTGTGATTTAGAAAGGTCTGTTTAGCGGCTCAGTCACAGGAGATGTGTTTGTTTTACTTGAACTTCCTGTTAATATTAATGAGATGACACATTATGACAGGAAAATGTTCCTCCCACAAACGTCATCCAGCTCAAAATCCTTTGAGATTTTGATTTTTTGATAAATTTGAGCTTGATCTTTGTATTCATGGGTCTCCATCTTGTGTAGCACCACAAGCCCTCATAAATCTGTCCGTCCATCCATCCAGTGTCTTATCTGGGTCCTCGTGTAAGGGCAGCAGCAGTCTAAGCACAGATACACAGACCTCCCTCTGTCTAGCCACATCCTCCAGCTCTCCTGAGGGGACAACAAGGTGTTCCCAGTCCAGCTGAGTCTTCTCTCCAGCATGTCCTGGGTGCGCCCTTGTACCCGGAGCTTCCTCCCACAGCCAGGACACCCTTTGGTGGAAACTCATTTGTGTGTGACCACAGCCGAGGGTAGGAACGTAACCAGTAAACTGACAGCTTCACTTTCACATTCAGCTCTGTCTTCAGCACAGCAGACCATGTGAGATGTAGCGTCTGCCCTCGTAATTTTGGACACAAAACAAACAAATAAATAAGCTAGCTTTGTTAAAAATGAACATAAATATTATCTGCAGGTGTATGAATGTGCATTTTGGGCTCATGGAGGGTTAACAGCACCGTCTCTTACAGCTTCTCTGGTGGAAATCCTGCTTTGTACTGTCTGCAGTTCAGGGGACAGACATCCCCTCAGTACTGCAGTATTTTAATGTCAATCTTAGAGCCTCCAGAGCCGCGGCAGACACTGTGACACGTTTCTGCTGGTTTCTGAGTAAAACTGAAAGCGTCACTCAAACCGTCTCGACCAGAGAACGCTGTGAGGAAGTGCTGCTCTGCAGCGCCGAGTGGAAACCTAAATAAACATTTTTAAATCACAAACGACGGAGCGGTGTGCCAGTTTATTTATCACAGTTACAACGTGCTTCCCCCAGAGGGTTTAGAACAACAGTCATTTGCTCTGGGGGTGGGGCTGTTACCTTATGGGAAATCCCCCCCAAAGAAATGTGATAAAAGTTTCTAAATGTTGTTTCCACAGAGGCTGAAATCACTTACACTAAAGGGTTTAGATTAAAGTATCATTACTTTTTGGTAATTCAACCAAACAGCTACACCCAGACGTCTCTTCTACGGGACTGTTTTTGTTTGAGGTGGTGTAGCAGAACACTGACAGGTCACATCAGCGATGCTGATGATGCCTTTGAGCTCCAGCCACATGTGCTCTAAATACCTGTTACACTGCTGCATGATGGAGATTTCCTTGATGATCTCTTGAAGGTCAGACTCCACAGGAACCTGTTTGATGGCTACGATCTCCCCAGTTTCTTTATAATTTGCCTTGAAAACACAGCCATAAGACCTGCAGAACACAGTGAGAGGAGGTTATTTGTTATTTCAGCTGTTAAAGAGTCTGACATCAATAAGCTGACGACCAACTGGAGTTTCTCAAGGCTGCTAAGCAAAAATCATAATCAGCATTATAACGGTTAATATTTTATTGCTGATGATTTAACTTAGCATTCAGTTACTGACCCTGTCTTTTTGCTTTCTTTGAACTTTACATATGATTCTAATGGAAAAAAGGAGGCACAGAAGGTTACGCCCAAACCAGCAGATGACTGCGATGGTAAAGATCATCAGTCCCTGTTAGGAATGTCATCCAGAACTTCAACTTACAAAGAAACCTAAAATATACCATTTCCTCCTGGGATTAATAAAGTACTCTGAACATCCAAGAAGCCATGAAAACTGATGAAGCCATAGAAATCATTACAGAGCTGTTGTACTACTCACACATACATCAGTACTGTACTCTGTTCTGTTGTTGCTTTTATTGTTACGGTTAGATACAGGAGATTTTTTTTTCTCAATCATCAAGAATCATGTTGTAAATCTAGTGGTCTTGGTACGACTACTGCTCCCTGCTGGCCTGCTGTCATCACACAGTGTTAGTGAAGACGAGGGAGAAAAGACGACCAGACAGAAACAAACTCACACGTCTCAGGAGACACAGCAGCCACAGTGAGAGCAACGCTCTGAGGGCAACACTGTGAGGGCGATGCTGTGAGAGCAACTCTGTGAGGGCAACTCTGTGAGAGCAACTCTGTGAGGGCAACGCTTTGAGAGCAACACTCTGAGAGCAACACCGTGAGAGCAACAGAGACCCTGAGGATAAAACTAACCTGCCTCACCACGGTCTGAGCCCGGCTCATGTTCCCTGTTAGTGAGTCAACAATCTAACGCTTGGTGAATTCGGCTTATGACAGGAGAGCCAACGTCACACACACTGCTGTGAGCGTTTGGCCACCACAAGCCACTGAGCCCTGTGGTCACTTCTCTGGCTTTTCTGCATGAAACCCAAAAGTCAGCTGGATTGTTCCATAGGTTCTGCTCCAAGAGTCTAGTTTTTTCTTTTTTTTTTTCCATCCATCCATCCATCCATCCATCCTATCTGGGTGCAGGTGCAGCATCTAAGGAGAGACACCCAGACCTCCCTCTTCCCAGTCACCACCACACTAAGACAGTCCAAAGCCTAGCATGTCCTGGCTCTGCCCCAAGGCCTCCTCCCAGTAAGACCAGAAGACCTCACCTTCTTAGTCAGACAGTCACACAGACCACCTCAGCTGGCTTGATGTGGAGCAGAAGCAGCTCTACTACGAGGCCTCGCCATATCTCTAAGGGGAGACCCCAGCCACGCTTCACAGGAAGCTTGTTTGTGACACTTTTATCTCTGAACACCACACAGAGCTGCTCACTCTCAGCTCTCACTTCACCACAGAGGGCCACAGCTTGTTGACTGAGGGCTCCATGTTAGCCATCCTGGCTTGAGCTGAACTACCCTGCGAGTGAGCTTTTAAGGGGGACCTAAACACACTGCTGTAGATTAAAGAGATGGGCTTGTAGGTACGCCCCTGATTCTGGCCCTCAGAAAAAATAGATCAAATCCGATAAGGGAGTTCCCACACATAAGGGTGTGGCCACTCACAAACTGCCTGACAGTTCCTGCAGGGTTAAAAGGCCTGATGTGAGAAAAAGCTTCACGGTCGCTTTGTGGAAACTTTCCAGCAGGTGTTTTTCTTGAAAATTCAGCATCAATAAAACCTCCCAGTATTAATCCTGTTTGTTTTTAGGCTGTTAAAGCATGAGGAACTAATGGCTATCAGCTGTAAACATCTGGTTATTCTAATTTAGCTGAGTTTTTAAAATGTATATAAAACATAACTAGCATGAACCCCAGTCCCATTAAAAGCAGCCTTACTGATGAGTGACCTATGGTGCAAAAACAGACAATGAGTTGATTACTGGAGGAGATTAAGCAGGTAGTTGTTGAAGAAGCATTTGGATTCAGCTGTGAGACAGAAGCACGGAGTCAATCAGTCGCTCAGAACAGGAAGAGCGTTGAGAAACAGGATATGAAGACGCAATGTTTACGCTGACAAGCAGCAGAGGAAGGCGGAGCCTCATGGCCGACAGGAAGGGAGATGAAATGAGGCAGAAACGGTGAGATATAGAGAGGGACAGAATGACGAACAGAGGCAGAATAAAGACAAAAACTAAGATGACATTTAAATCGTCTGTGCCAGTCATCGACGACATGACTCACCCTTCACCCAGCTTCTCCAGGACATCAAAGACTTCCTCTGGCTGCTTGGTGAGACTGTCCTCGCTCAGCTTCTTCAGCTGCCTGCAGTGGGTGAAGAGGTGATGGTGGTGAGGTACAGACTAAACATCACAGAAGATCAGATCTTAACTGCATCTTTCAGAGTAGGGCATACGTAAATACACAAGCATGAAAAAATGGAGGAACACAGCAATTCTTCACCAGGCCTGTCCTCATCATTAAGACACTTCAGCTGTTTTTACACATGAACTGTAGCTCTGAGCGTTTCTGGACATCATGAACAGAGGAGCTAAAGAGAAGGCTACTGTACGGCACCGCTGGACTGGACATCAGCTGGCCTGAATGGGTGATGGATGGATGGATGGATGAATGAATGGATGATGGATGGATGACGGATGAATGAATGGATGATGGATGGATGGATGGATGATGGATGAATGAATGGGTGACTGATGGATGATGGATGAATGAATGGGTGACTGATGGATGATGGATGAATGAATGGATGATGGCTGGATGGACGCAGAACGATTTGCTTGAACCTGGATCTTCTTCATGACACTTACTAAACCACAAAGCACTCACTGCTGCCCCATCAACACCAACAAACATGAAGAACCAACACGGCTCTGCTTGAGGTTCCTGAAGTTTTTAAAAGTAGAATGGGAGCCAGTCGAGGCAGATGGCTGCCGCTCCCTGGGCCTGGTTCTGTTGGAGGTCTCTTCCTGTTAAAAGGGAGTTCTTCCTTCCCACAGTTGCCAAGTTCTGCTCATAGGGGATGGTGTGATTGTTGGGTGTTTCTCTCGAATACTGTAGGATCTTTACCTTACAGTGTGACGCACCTTGTGGCGACTTTTGTTGTGAATTGGCGCTCTATAGATAAAACAGAACTGAACTGAATAGCGGACTCATGTAGCTGTGCATTAAGCCAGTAAACACAATACACAGCCACATGCCAATCAATGAAAATGATCAGCACCACACGGTCACGTCACCCCTTGTTAGAAAGTACTCGCTGTCAGCTGACTACAGGATCCTTGGGCACAAGACGCCACGTTGTCTTCAGGAGAGTTTTGGCCTCGGCTCACAGGTGTCGCTGTCAATATCGGGCTGAAGGAAAAGTTTATAATCAGGCACAAAACTGACTGATTCATGTAGGACACTTTCTCAAGTGTTTTGGACTGTATAAACGGACGGTTTGAAGGTAAATGCATAAGTGTGACCAAGCCTGTGTAAACACACTTTGCTAGTTTTAATCAGTTACCACTGAGCTCTACATAACTGTGTGGGTTAAATGCAGCATCCAGGCAAAGACTCTGCATCCAGGGATTTTCTGTAAGAGTTATTTGAGTTACTTGATGAATCACTGCAGCCTGGTAGCTACTAATTATTTCTCTGGAAAAAGTAATTGGCTTATTCCTCCAAGTGTTCTCCCCTCCATTCTGAGTAACAGACCTTAGTACTTTGATCCCCCTTATCTACTGTTACCATCTGTTTATCTGTATCAACTTCAAACGCCGCTTCTGAATTTCTAACTGGTACCAAGAAAAGGCTGCGCGCGCGCGCAAACACACACACACACACACACACACACACACACCGTTCCAGTTCCAGCACAGTTTCAATCGCTACCCAAGAACTGAAGAGTTCATTTTTACAATGTTATTTTTTGGTTTTTAAAGCTCTCCATGGATTGGCATGTGGATCCACGCTCTGCTCTGTCAATCCCCCACCCTCACCTGAACGCTACAGAAACCACCGGTTCATTCTGCTATCGTCCCAGACTCTGGAAAAGCTTCACCCTCCCTCTGGGCGTCACTTCTCACACTTGCTCTCTCCTGAAATGTCAGCAGGACTAGAAAGCGTCTCCATAATGTTTGAAGTGATAAGACAAAAATAGCCTCAACAAACAAACAAAAATAGATCCAA
The DNA here is from genome assembly GCA_015106775.1 of Etroplus canarensis. Lineage (NCBI taxonomy): Eukaryota > Metazoa > Chordata > Actinopteri > Cichliformes > Cichlidae > Etroplus > Etroplus canarensis. Next base: position 35,156 of record VUQH01069445.1, read on the forward strand.
ACATGTTCCAGAGGCAGCACGTGGCGAATCATTTTTAGGATAGCTGAAGCCCTCCTGAAGCGACAACTTATTGCCCATTAAACTGCTGTTACATACAAATAGTGCAGACAGACTATAGAATACATAAAGTAATCCATTCTTTAAAGTCAAGACTAGCCTATGAGTAATGACACCAACACCTATAACTATGAATGCAACTGTATATTGAACAAATATCACTATCAGCTGATTCTAGCCTTGTCAAACAGTAAATGGACTGGTGCTCAAACCAGTCACATGCACATTCATACAGCCCTTCATTACATGCCTAAAAAGGATTTCTAACCATCATGCATACACTCTAACGGGTGGATCGGGGCACTCTGGGGTTCTATATGGAGCCACAGCCACCCCACTTCAGTGTGGGGACGTCACCAGAGCCAATACTCACCACACCTTACTGTACCAACATTCTAACAAAGCGAGGATACTTTTATTTTTCCAGTACTGGACGTACTGAATGCAGCGTAAATAGCAGAACCAGCATAAGAGGGATGTCCACAAACACATGAAAAACTAAAAATGGCACAGCAGAAAGCTGGCTCGTTTATAAGGCAGGCGGTCGACAGTTGGGGGTCAAAGTACTTTGCCGTTGAGGCAGATGACCACAGAGTGATCACTGGTTACGCTGTCATACTTTTCAGACCAAGGGAGGAAATATTCCCACTTCAGTGAAGCACCTAAAAAAGCCCAGCATCCAGATCTGTGGAGGTTTCAGTTCACGTTCCCTTCCAAAGTATTAACCTGCTTATTTTATCCTCAAACACACATTACCATTTAGGAGACAGCTGGCACTGCTGTCATAAACCCAGCTATGTTTCATAGCATGAAATATTTACACTGGCTACTGTTGTATAAATGCTCAAGTGAACATGATGTAACTAAAGTTACACCTTCTAATAACATGGATAGGTTGGTGTTCCTTTCAAAAACCTTAAACTTGCAAAGAAAAAGTTCAAAACGCTATGAAAAATGATGCCGTTCATAGGAATCATTGCAGCATCGACACAAAACGTAGTACCAGCACACAACTCAAAGTACTGTACACTGTTGTTGCTTTTCTTTACAGAAAAACCATTTCTGTAAAGTTCTGTAATGTCCCAGCAGTTCTGCCCTGGCAAAATAATCAGAGAAAGAGTCTAAAAACGTTCAGTTACAGCAGTTTTTTTACACAAACGCATAAACAACAAAAACAAATGAAACTAACAGGAAGAAGAGCGGTTTCATTATCAGCCAAACTGGTATTTTAAACATCAATCTCAGTCCAGAATTTCACAATCAGAACATCCCTTCTGCTGACGACAAACTGCTAAAGAAGGTATAGATGCAACTTGGCTTTCTACAAACATAAAAACATGTGACTCAGCGCTACAGTGACGGTGGCACTGAAACAGGAGCGGCAGCAGACACCTGGCCAAATAAACTATGATTCATTTACTGCTGAGGAACAACAGAAGAAAGGTAGCCGGGAGCAGTGTGTGTTTGAGCTACACTTCTATGAGATCATTTAGATGAAAAGCAGCAGGAGCAGCGACAATCTCGCTTATTCCAGAGTTTCATCAGAGATCTGGCTGCGTAAAAACCTCGCAGTTTTTCCTTATTTTGTCAAGTTTTCTATACTTTGTGATTTTTCAGATTATCTAATATCAAAGGTCTTTAGGCCCAAACAGCACTGACTGACTTTAAATGTGTACAAGTACTCATGTTAAGTACACATATGAACTTTAAACAGCACTCATCACCACCACTAACGGTGTGAAACAAGATGAGGAATATTCCCTGCTTTCCTGTTCAGATCATGTGATGACTTGTATTACCTGTAAACAGGCAGAGCCTCAGCAGGCGACATGAGATGTTGCTCTTTTCTGCTCTTCAGCAGGATTACACAAGAACCACCCACCCAAGAGTCACCAAACTTTGTGGACATGTACACCGTGGACAGAAGAAATCCTAAGTGTTAATATACAACACTGTGCAAAAGTCTCAGGCACATAACGAGATGAGAGGCGGCTAAAGAATCAGGAGCAGCTATTTAATGAAACGTTTAAAACACAAATGAAAATGAAGTACATGAGACAAAAAGTAGTTCTATATTTGGTACGACCACCTTTATTCTCCAACACAGCCTGAACTCTCTGAGCCGAGCTTTCTGTCTTTAAGTCGTCTTCAGGAATAGTTCTCCAGGCTTCCTGAAGGACATTGTCTGCCGTTTGTTCTGTTCTCTGTCAGGATGATCCCACACTGCTTCAGTAACGTTGAGCTCGCTCCATGAGACCTGCTGCTACTGCTTTTCAGCCCAGTGTGTCATCTTCATACCTGTGGCCCTGGTAGAGTAGTGGTTTGCGCATTCGCCTTTGAAGCGAAAGATTCCCTGGTTCGATTCCAGGAGGGGACACAAGCCCTTCTCACCATAGAGGGTTGTGTCAGGAAGGGCATCCAGTATAAAACCTCTGCCAAATTACCAATTAATCCGCTGTGGTGACCTCTTGGTGTAATTTTCATAGCTCAGCCTTTTCTCCCTGTTTCCCTTCCTTAAGAATGTCTTCTTGACAGCCACGCTTCCACTGAGACCATTTCTGATGAGCCTTAATGAACAGTAAATGGATCAACTGAGGGTCCAGATGCATCTCCCAAGTTCTGTGTCAGGTCTTTGCTGGATTTTTTCCCTATTTCTTAAGGACATGACTTTCAGATACTTTTAAACTTTTCTTCTTTTGTCTTCCACATGCCCAGTTTCCTCAGTTTTTTAAGGATGCACTGCACACTAGGCTGAGATATGCCAAGTCTTTGGCTAATAGCTCTTTAGGAATCACCTAACTGATCCCAAAATTATATTTTATGCCTTCAGACTATGTTATCTTTAGCAATTTTTATAGATTCAACTAAAGAAACTGTTACGATTAACATGGTGAAGAGAGGACCAAAAAGCAGAACTTCATAAACTTAAAGCAAGCTTTATTTCACGCTGGTAACAAACAAAAGGCTAAGCAGGAACAAAACACTAAACTAAACGTGACATGGAGACTAGGAGCAAAGCTGCAACCTTATGGACATGACTGAAGCACACAGGAGGACAAACAACATGACCCAGAGCAGAGAAAGGCAGGGGAATGAATAGACAGACTGACAACACAAATGGCAACAGGTGGGAATGCAGCACAGGTGAAAACAATCAAGGGCAGGAAGTAAAACAGAATGCAATGAACAAGACTGGACAGATTACAAAGTAAAACAGGAAACCGAAAACCTTACAGTGAACATGACACAGGACAAAACTTGACAAAAGACAGGTACACAGAAGGAAGACATCTGAGGAACTAAATAACATACAGTGGGCACTCAAACATAACCATAAACAAAGGAAGGCTCAATTAGAGAATAATAATAAGCAAGAGAAGCAATGGCAAAATAAGACATGGCAGGGCACAACTGGAGGAAATAAACGAAGAAGCAGCAACTGATGAAAACTTAATAAAGCAGGTCCAAAAGAACAAAGAAACCCAAATACACCAAAAAAACCACTTATAGAAAACATAGACCATGACAGAAACTATGTGACATCGATGGGCTTTTGCAACAGGCTGCTAATAACAGTGTCTAAAGATGTACCTTCAGCTGCTCCCTTGTAGTCTCCCTAAAGGGTCCACACAGCAAATTAATCCTCATTAGTACCTTTCAGAGGTTTTACACTGGATGCCCTTCCTGACCCAACCCTCCATGGTGAGAGGCCCTTGTGTACCCAGTCGTGGTGTGCACATCAAAACAAAAGTGATGATGCCTGGGATCGCTGCTGATTCTCCACTGCTGTCAAGCACCAGAAAACCTTTGGAAGTAGTCAGCGACTTTAAGTACCTCGGCTCCTGGATAGGTTCTGCTTGTCACGACATGAAGGTGCAAAAGGCACTAGCGCAGGGTGCTCTGAATGACATACGAGCTATATGGTGCTCAAGCATGACAAGGGAGCTCAAAGTCAAATTCTTCCGTGTGATTTTAGAGTCTATTCTTCTCTATGGTAGTGAGTGCTGTTCACTCAACGCATCCCTTCAGAGATCACTGGACAGCACTTATACACACATGCTTCGTACCGTGCTAAATGCGTGTTGGCAGGAACTTGTCAGCGAAGATCTTTACGGGGACCTTCCCAGAGTTTCAGACAGAGTGGCTTGGTGAAGACTTGGCCTCGCGGGGCACTGCTACCATCATCAAGAGCTCCCTGCAGGTCATGTGATACTGTGGGAACCGATGCATGGTTTCCACCGCCCAGGGCGCCCAGTGACAGCCCTGCTGGACACCCTGGAGAGGGACACCGGGGCGGCCAGCACTGCCGAGTTGGCCTCTTGTATGTTGGATTGCACTGACTGGACCGCCAGGCTTGTAGCTCTGTTGAGGCCACCTAACTAACTAACTAACTTTTCTGTGAACAAAATTAGGACTGGTCTACCCCTGCAGACCAGTCTTAAGTAGATTTAACCCTGGGTTTTCAATTTTAGGAAAGTGTTTGCTGTTTTCTGGGGTCATTAACACAGAAACATGTGCTATGGATGTAACCTAATCAAGATCAACAAGTATAAAACCAACACCTGATGACTATACTTCAAATTCTTTGGAAAAATCATTCCTGACACATTCTGTGGACCTAAGTGTGCAGACGGTGAACGGGGGGAAATTATAGAGACTGTGTCGTTCCCAGAGGCTATAGACTCCTATTAACTTTTTAACTGTAAGCATTTTCTTTGCCAGCCTTCCATTTCTTCCTTGCAATTTGAAGGATAATTTAAAGTTGTTTTAATGATAAATTGTGCCTATGCACCCAATGATGTTTCATACTATCGACCCTTTTTGAAGTCTCTGACTGGTGAACTGGAAAGAGCTCCTCTTGGACACTCTATTTTCCTACTGTGGGACTTCAAGGCGCGCATGGGCAATGACAGTGAAACATGGAGGGGTGTGATTGGAAAGAACAGCCTGCCCGATCTGAACCCGAGTTGTGTACAGTTATTGGACTTCTGTAGTACCACAATTTGTCCATAACGAACATCATGTAAAAAACATAAGGGCATCCATATGTGCACTTGGCACCAAGGCGCCCTAGGTCGCAGGTCGATTATCGATTTTGTTATCATGTCATCAGACCTGCAGCCATATGTTTTGGACGCTCAGGTAAAGAGAGGTGCGGAACTGTCAGCTGACCACTACCCGGTGGTGAGTTGGATATGACGGCAGGAGAGGACAACATTCTGACCCTGGGGTCTCTCAAACATATAGTGAGGGTGCGCTGGGAACGTCTGGCAGAGGACCCTGTCAGAGAAGTCTTTAACTCCCACCCCAGAGAAACTTCAACCACTTTCCAAGGGAGACGTGGAGACTGAGACATGGAGTCTGAATGGGCCATGTTCTCCACCTCCATTGCTGAAGTGGCTGCTCAGAGCTGTGGCCGTAAGGTTGTCGGTGCATCTTGTGGTGAGAACCTCCAAACCAAATGGTGGACACCAGAGGTGAGTGGGGCCATCAAGCTAATGAAAGAGTCCTACTAAGCTTGGTTAGCTAGTGGGACCACTGAAACAGCTGAGTTGTACCGGCAGGCCAAGTGGAGTGCAGTTCTGTTTGTTGCCGAGGCAAAAGTATGGAGTATCGGGCTTGTTGCTACGAGCGGTCCAGTCTCCATACAACCATTGTTAGAGTTTGGTTCGTATTGCCAACAACCCATCGAACTCATTCCCAGTGAGAGTTGGACTTCACTAGGACTGCCCTTTTTCACCGACCTACAGGTGTTGCTGCACACTCAGTAACAGTTTGTTACTGAGTGTGCAGCAGCACCTCCAAGTCTGAGTCCATGGTATTCACGGATAGCCCTGTCCGTGTTGGGGACGAGGTCCTGCCCCAAGTGGAGGAGTTCAAGTATCTTGGGATCTTATTCACGAGTGATGGGAGGATGGGGCTGGAGATTGACAGGCGGATCAGAGTAGTGTCTGCAGTGATGCAGACATTGAACCGGTCTGCCATGGTAAAGAGGGAGCTGAGCTCTAAGGCAAAGCTGTAGATTTACTGATCTATTTATCAGTTTCTTCTTATATATTCCTAATTCCTTCTGAATTTTCAAAGTAAAATGAGAATTTCTTCTTCTTCTTCTTCTTCTTTCGGCTGTTCCCGTTAGGGGTCACCACAGCGGATCATCTGCCTCCATCTCACCCTATCCCTTGCATCCTCTTCCCTCACACCAACCCTCTGCATGTCCTCCTTCACTACATCCATGAATCTTCTCTGTGGTCTTCCTCTTCTCCTCCTGCCTGGCAGCTCCATCCTCAGCATCCTTTGTTCAATATATCCACTATCCCTCCTTTGAACATGTCCAAACCATCTCAGCCTTGCCTCTCTGACTTTGTCTCCAAACTTCTCAACACGAGCTGTC
>VUQH01069447.1:0-25955 GCA_015106775.1 Etroplus canarensis
GTGAAATGAGATACCATTTCTCCAGGACCTGGTGCAACATATAAACATATAGACATATGACAGGAGGTTTTTTTTTCACAGTTTAAAATTTAAAATTAAAACTTTAAAAATAAATAATAAAGTGCAACGTGTGCAACATAGTGTAATAGTTGCAAACAATGCAAAGAACAGCAAACAATGCAAAGAACAAAACCCTTTTTCATCTATACCAGATGAACATAGTGCAAAAACCAAGATTGTGCAAAACAGTACACAAGAAAGGCACAATGAAAAGACAACGCAAGAACAAGACACTAGCACCGAAAGAAAAAGAAGTGATTTACATGAGATATACAATATTGATACAATATTGTGACGCTAAATATTGCAATACTATTCTATATCCATTTTTTTTCTCCCATCCCTAATGATCATAGATGATATTTTTTGCAAATTAATCAATGGCAGTTGCAAGGTATAATACTAGATTGTTGAGATATAAAGGTTTATTTTATTTTGTTATCTTGATGTGACTCATCTCTTTCACTAAATGATCATCAACTTCCAATCCCTTTGGAGATGAAAATTTTGAACCACTGTATATAGATCAAGGGACACTTTATATCAAGACTATTAATCCATTTTCTGTTACCCTTTAAATCCACCTTTGGTCTTTGATTTGTTGCACTTTTATTAGGCAGCAAGTACATGTGTTCTTTTCAGGATTATTGAAAATTGTCGTTATGGATTTGAGCAAAGCTGAAGTGAGGTAAGCCATAGAAAAAGAACCATTTGAGATTGGAGCGGGAATGATTTGCAGAGACAGAGGGGTTGAAAGAATGTCTCCAGACTACAAATGTCCTGATTTGTCACTCATCTTAATTGACAGACTGGGGATCTCTGTTTCCTTGTAGCAGCTGTGCCCTGTGAAATCATTTTCAAAAGGAAGGAGAAAAAAGCGTGGCTGTCCTAGATCCCTGCAGCCAGCATTTTGGCAAAAGGTCACAACATATCGCTTTTAGTATTCAGGGCTGGCAAGAAACTCATGGTCAAAGTCCAGTGATAGATTTCTCAGAGGGATGTCTAGAGTTTCACTGTGCTACATTCAATAAAACAAAACTACCCACCGAAGGTCTCTAGTAGTGGCAAGTCTAAGAGAAAGGCGTAACTAAAGACCTTCTGTTTTTCTCTCTGGAAAGCACTTTCAGGGCTTTTTTTTATTATTGATCTCGGCCTGGTTTTCCAGTACCATACAGTCAAAGAGGTTAAGAGTGGGACTTTGTCCGTGTTGTTAAATTGCTACACATACTCTGTGAAAATGTATGCTAGTGCAAGCTAATGGCTGAGATATTAAAAAAAGACAAAAATACAAAGAAACACTGAATGCACACTTTTAATTGGAAGAACACAAGATTTCTATCATAAGCTGAGATTGTTTTCACCTGTGACTCTTGTTCAAGTCAGAAATTATTGATAAAATGTATGATTGCATTGTTATTGGAATGATGTGAACACTATTTGATTTTTCTCAATTTTGAACCAACAAAAAAAAAAGTATCACTTGACTAGAGAATCATTACAGAGGAGAAGGAAAGTAGTGACAGTTCATCAGCTCTTCAGTGACATGTATATGATCTAATACATTGTTTTTGGATGTTAATGATACTGCTGGCCTTCAAATCTGAAGACCCTTAGTGAACTTCTCACCTGTTAATGGTCACAAATGCAGCTAATCGCTTTTTTGTACTCCCCCTCCTGGTTATGTAGACCTGCATTTTGCAGAGCAGTTATAGAAATTAATGCTCACAATCTTCTGGTTGCTACTATAAGTATTTAATAAGCAAAGACCACAAATCCAAATGTGAATGACATGTTTATTGATAGCGATGCAATGAGCTAGGCTGGAGGCAAGGGCCTCATTGAGGATCAACAGTGGCTCCCGAGCCTGGCAGGTCCTTGATACCTTTGAGAAATGTGGGGAAAAAACACCCAAAACAACAACATAAAAAACAAACAATAATAAATTGGTGTGTACGTCAAGCAGGCATTAAATGGATGCACTGCTGAAAGGGAAGTGTTTGGGGTGAGGTCACATAAATTTATCTCCAGTTTTAGTACAAGTTGCAATGAACCAGCTTAGTGAGTTTTTCCTTAAAAAGCAAAATAATGTACCTGAATTCAAGGCGATGGCCTCTGCAGGGCTGTCCACGCCTTCATCTACTATTGCCTCACTGTTTTGAAATCTCCTTCGGATCGCTTGCACGTGTACCATAGGATTCATAACTTTTGCTGATGCTGTGTCGTTCTGACAGCTGCATTAAATTGACCAAGGAAAAACTTGTGTAAAGGCAACTTAAAATGCGTGCAACTGCGGAAGCCATCATATTTTTTCAGCATCATTTGCTTAAAGGACCAATTTAAGCTTCTTCATTAAAAATATGAATGTGTGTGACAAGATTGTCGTTCTTCCCGCTTTAGAGCTTCTGAATATAATACAAAGTAGCAGTGCACCCAACTTAAAATCCTTTATTGGATGCCTGGTCAGATTCATAAAATAATCAGAATACGGGCTTTTCTGGCGCACAGACATGTTTTGGTTATGAGCCATGATCAGCATAGTCCCAACTGGATGGCAGCTCTTAGCCAAGATGCATTTGTTTTACCCAACAGTAAATAAGAAGTAAGTAAGAAATAAACAGTATGCTTCCCACTGAATGCCAGTAATCTGATTTTCTTTTTCAGCTTTAGAGCTTTAGTCACTTCTGACTTGGCCTTCTGTTTTCACCTGTTCCCTTTGGTGCAGCCATGCACATGTGTGAGGATAAAAGGAAGAGAATGACATATATGAAGACATCTACAGCAGAACACTGTCAAATTTGTTTGCTTTTATTGTGCTGCCTGATATTGTCCGATTCCTTTGACTGCATGGGATGATGCCCATATCTTATTAGAATGTTGGTTCAAATTATGCCCTTTTCAAGCTTTTGTTTGATGATTTCTTAATTGAGTGGCATGGGTATACCCATGTGTCCCTGAGCTTGGTGGCACAGTATGAGAGTGAGGTGCACTTTAAACGACAAACTGACTTTAGCTGTGCTCATAAAAGCACATGTCTCTCATTGTCATTCACTCAGATGCTGTAGTGGCTTGGGTATTAGTTTGTACCATAACCATTCCATTTCTCCTGATTATGCATCTCCTGTCTGCTGCTTTGATCATTGTGGCAAAAGATAAAATTGCTGCAGTAACTTGGAGTGGGATGACATAAAATGGTGCCACCAACAATGACTACATCCCTAGAGGGTGCTGCAAAGTAACAATGGTAAGGCATAATCAATACCATTTGACAGAGTTCTCTTCTGTGATTGCTTCCCTAAATTCCCTCATTGGCATGCCAGAGACTTTTCCTTTTTCTTCCTCAATTCATGAAACATTGTGGGGACTTTAATCCTAAAAGCCAGCCCTTCTCTTGGAAATAACAGCTATGTAACCTCAAAAATAGGCATCTGATTGGAAAATTCAGTCCCGTGCAGCCCAGACAGTTTGACCAGAACAAGAATGTTTGAATTGAGGCGAAGATGTAGTAGCCTAATTCACAAATAGACTCATTTAAACCGCTGTCATTTCGCCCACTGCCTGGAACATGGCACAAAGGAGTCTGGTTTGTGTTTGCCAGGGCTGTCCTATTTGTCTTTGCGAGGTTATTAATTTGGCTTCTGGGACTAGGAAAAGAGGCCACCCAGGCCATCTGGGAATTGTCACTATACACTGAAAGAGACAAGGGTCAGTACTGAATGACTGAAAACAATTTGGAGTTCTTGTGAAAAAAAACAGAGTGTCTGTTTGTCTCCCTTTGGCTTTAGTAGTGTTGATGAGCTGATTTCATTGTTCAGCCATATATCCTAATTGGGGCTTTGACTGTACTGGATTCAACCAGTACTGCTGACTGTCTTTTTTCTTCTGACGTAGTTTAAACAGCTTCTTTGATCATTCTGCTTTGCACTAGGGCAAGCTAGATTACCTTCTCAGAAATTATTTCTCCGTTTGTTCCCTGTGTTTATGAGCGCCTATTTTCATTTACAGTAGAAGGTGAGGGTGGTTTTTATTTGTAAGGGCTGAGCTTGTGTGTTTGTGCACCTTTATTTATAGGTGTTAGCATTTACCATTTGACGCACAGTATGGAGAACACTGATAGCTTACATGTTTATTGTACTTGGCTTTTCAGTAAGAACATTACAGTGTTATTTCTTTTTCTTTTGAAGCTTCTCCTTTCGATGTGTGGTGTGTGGTGTGTGTGTGTGTGTGTGTGTGTGTAAGCTTGAACAATAAAGCCTCTGCATACACAAGGTTTATGCACTGAGAATGGATTGAAGGATTTACAGTAGGGCATTCCACCTTGTTTTAATATCACTGTGCTGAAAGCATATCCTGTGTTTTTCATATTTGCTGAGGCAAGCCAAGCCACAGTTGTGCACTCTCACAGCTTGTTAAATTAGCATCTGGGGGCCTTCTGTACTTTTACGCCACACACATTGGATTCTGAAGCACAGTGCCTCATAGTGAGCTAGTCATGTGTACGTCTTTCAAATTAGACTCCAAAATGACCTCAACATAATAATAAGTGAGAGGTATGAATGTGATTACAGATGTGAACTTTTCTCTCACTCTTTAAGTGGGACATTACATACCCTGTAAGAGGTAGCAGGGAAGCCACAGTCAAGGCCTGTTTACCATCATCATCCCTCATATGGTTAGATGGAAATGAGCATGGACCTTAGAGTGACACTAGCTTCAGGAGGCCCCCAAACCCAATGCACTCATGTGGATCCTTGTGTGTTTACAATTGAAATGTGCTCAGATTGGCTAGAGGCTTTGGAAACCACCTATGAACCCTGTAATTGCTCTTCCCTGGGGGATGTGTTTTGTGTGAGTGTGTCTGCCGGTGAACTATGAATTTGAATGCATATATTAGCGCAATGTGCTTGTGGGTGTTCGTCTGTTTACAAGTGGTGGCCAGTCTAAGCCCACAGACCAGTAAGCAGCCTTAACTATCACATCTCTGACATACACACTGGGCTCCCCTGGAGCTGTAACAATTTCCCTGCCACTAGTTCATGGAGTTTGTGAAGGGGCATTAAACTGAAAGTGCCCAGAGCTGCATATATATTTTTTTCATAATAAAAGGGACTCAGGCTAAACTGCTCTTCCTTTCTGCATAGTTTGGTACCGCTGGCATGATGCTGTGTTGAAGAAACCGGATGACAAGCAGATCATTTTAATGACTTAGATAAGGATGGTAGAAGGCCTGATCGATTCTGACAATCGCGCCATTTTTAACAGACTTCTCATCAAAGGCCCATTCCCTTTTTCGCCATCCCATTACCCATCTATCCAGCACTTGGATCTGCTGCCTATTTACCCATCCCATGCAGGAATAATGGGCCTTCACCCCCAGTTGGATTAATCAGCCATAACCATATGCTACCGTGTGCAATTATGCTGCAATTTTGACCATGGGGAAACAGCTGTTGCCATTTGAAAGGGTGGAATAAGATTGTAATTGCCTTAACTTTGATTTGTAGGGTGCTTTGATTTGATGAGAGAACACATTTTTATGCTTTACATAATAATAACGCGGAATGAAGAGAACTATTAGAACACGAGACTTTTTCCGCTTCCAGCTTCCAGATGCATTTGAAGGATAACCTTGCTGTTATGAGCTATTACTCACGCATTATAGACAAAATGAGTATGTTTATTCATTTGGGTTTGAATGGGCTTTCTATTTTCTGAGGCTGTGTTTTAGATTCAACCATCTAATGACATTTAAATATGCTTATGTGTGTTGCTGCTGTAACATTTTGATACACGAGGTTCCTCTTCTTTTCCTCCAGGTATGGCCGTCACATCAAAAGGGGTTTCCTTTCCATGCAGCATCGAATGAATTTTTGCCCTTGGTCCTTCTTGTTTAAACAGTTATTATATGCATTGGCTACATTTGAAAAAAAACAACAACTTACTAACTGTACAAAGCACAAGGTCTTTAATCATGCAATACTTCTATAATTATACTCTACAAAACCCACTCTCTATGAAAGTAACAAATTATGAGATTTACTAATTATTACAAAGGATTGTTCCAGTAATGAAGGTGGATGAGTTTAAATACCTGGAATCAACCATCCAAAGCAATGGCCAGTGCACAAGAGAGGTGAAGAAGAACGTGCAGGCAGGATGGAGTGGATGGAGATGAATGTCAGGGTTGATTGGTAGAAGGTTAGCAGCAAGAGTGAAAGGGAACGTTTACAAGCTGGTGGTGAGACCTGCTAGAATGTCTGGTTTGGAGACGGTGATACCGATGAAAAGACAGGAGGTGGAACTGCAGGTGGCAGAATTGAAGATGTTGAGATTTTCAGGATTAGAAATGAGTTCATCAGAGGGACAGTGCAAGTTGAGAAGTTTGGAGATGGAGTCAGGGAGGAAGGGCAGAGACGGTTTGGACATGTTCAGAGGAGGGATAGTGGATATACTGGACAAAGAATTTTGAAGATGGAGCTACCAGGCGGTAGGAGAAGAGGAGGACCACAGAAAAAGTTTTATGGACGTGGTGATGGAGGACATGCAGAGGGTTGGTGTGAGGGAAGAGAATGCAAGGGATAGTATGAGCTGGAGGCAGATGATCCGCTGTGGCGACCCCTAACGGGAGCAGCAGAAAGAAGATGAGAAGATGGAAAATATGCTTGGTAAATAATTAAATTGTGTTGAGTAACACCAGTGGATGATGTAGCTACAGTGGATGGCTGTACATAGACACTGGTAAAGGTACTCATCTTTCTGACTAGCAAATATTGTGCCAGAGGGATCTGGCAATGTATAGTCAGTGTTTTGCTGTAGAAAGAAGCACCAATGTGGATGTCTTTATTCTGACAATTTTCTGAACTAACAAGCTATCCCAGAGCCCATGCTAGGTAAGCCAAACACAGACAAATAGATTTTCTTTATATCCCATGAATTTACAGTTTTCACTGAGAAAGCCATAGGGCATTCGAGTTTTATATGTTGGATGCAACGTAGAGAGTTCTTTGTATCGCTTAGTTTTCCAGCCCCATTTTTTTTCACTTGTCAGTGGGGTAGAAAGCAGTGCTTGAATTTTTCATATAGCTGACAATTACACAATTTATTTTTTTAAAGCCTTAAAGGAGGGGTATACTAAATGATGCATCCATTAATCTGCAGTTGCTCATTTGTTTCTTTGTGTAATATGCTAACCTTTTAACTGGCGGAGCAGTGAAAACAGTAGAATGTACTGATATGCCTTTTTGATGTATCAGCTGTATAGACTCAGAATTTTCTTCCTTTTTTGGCAATGCAATAAATGACTCCATCATGACACCTCTTTGAAAATAGTGCTTAAATTCATGAAGCGTTGTTCTTATTTTCCTTTTTTGTCCTTGTTTAATGCGTAAGGGCTGGTCTCGAGAGATTTAAAGGATGGATCCCTCGACAGAATATGTCTTACATCTCTGAAAAAAGAATCTTCTACTGGTATTTTTGCACTGATCACTCACACCTATGATATTGCTTTTGAAGCGTTCCTTTTGACTCCTGCCAAGCTTTATGTAAACACCAGGCGTGGTTCAAACTAGTATTATTATTATTTTTTGCAGTTGTACTTTATAAATTTTGTCTTAATAAGAAGAGAGAGACACTCAGAAGCGGAGGGGAAAATGGAAAAAAGGTGATAGCAGCATCACCAATTAACCGGAAGCTAATCAAAGGCTTTATTTGAAACTTTTGTGTGTCTGTGTCTGACATTTTCTATCCCTGGAAGGCTGACAAGCTCCTGATTGCTTTCCTAGCCAGCTGCTCATCTATCACCACATTCAGCTCCCCTACTGGTGTCATCTTATAAAGGCTTAGGATCTGATATCACCTGCTAATTGAGATTCCTATTTTAACCATGACTCTGAAAGGTGGAAGAAAATTTTCCACTTTGGAAGGAAGGCACACTTCCACAGCTTTTCTCGATGCTTTTCACTTGAGCAGTTTCCTAAATGTAGATTAGATTAACATCTTGATCATCATTTGCTTGGATACACTTTACACATGACCAAATCATTTAACACTTGTAGCACTCAACTTAATGGGAATAGCCCGATGATAATAGAAGGTCACTGAGTGAATTGAATGTTTGGACACTGGGGTTTGACCTGCCGCGTTACTTGTGCTTGACCTCAGCTCAAGGACACTAATAGTAGCCTTGCTGACACACATTCATTGATGCAACCCTGACTCACACAAATCTGTAAACATTCACAGAACTGTACTGATATGTTTTGTCACACAAAGTGCATCACTCAGAGCTGATCAGTACAGGCAGCAATTGCTCCATCCGTCTTGATTTGTCTATAGCAACAATTTTAATTACACCTGAGTGCTGTCAGCCGGCCAAACTGGGCGGGAGGTATTGATTCCGTCCCGCTAATTGATTAATTGTTGTGTTCAATGAGGCAGTTTTCCCTGGAATCCCATATCTTATTTTGCCATTCTCTTTATTTTGTCTTTCTGCCTGTTGTATTTACAGAGTGAGGTATTTTCACCTGCAGTCAGAGTAATTTGTCTGTTGCGGGGTACTTGTAAAGAGGACCCTCTATAATTTAGTCCAGCAAGAGTGGCATATTAAAGAGATGGGCCCCTGTTGTTACTGTACAGCAATAGGTAGCGACTAAGTCGTGAGCAGGCATTGCAGTACATCACTGCAACCATTATGTGACAGTTAAAGGGTGCGAGAGATTTGGAGCCACAGCTGCCAGGGACCTTTTACTCAGTACTATAGCTTGAATTTGTGTGACTGTTTTTCACAGCACTCCTCTGTCTTGTGAAATGGCCTCCTACTTTTATATTGCCATTTTAGAAGACAATACATACCAGTTATAAAAGAAGTGTGGACAGCCCAGTGTATTGGCTAGCACCACTGTCTTCTCTAAATTCTTCTTTTTTTCCTTTAATCCTCTCATAACATGAGAGAAGTTTGGAGCTTCTCTGTATCACAACCATCCAACCAGACAACCCATTGTTGTTCCCCCACCCCACAGTATTGTATCACGATGTTCTGTGTGGCAATATTGAACCAATATATGGAGACCAAATATTGATGTCTTACGATATAAATTTCAAATACAAACTAAAATTTTTATCACTTAGCGCTAGAACCCAGGTCCTGTAGTGTAGTGGTTTTACACATTGTCATGCATTGATAGCACGGTCTGTGGATTCATATGTGACTATAATAGCTTATTATATCAAAGAGGACTGGTGATTGCTGTCTCACATTCCCTAAGCTGGGCTAGACTTTAGATTATGTTTTAAAAACTAGAACAAATCAAGACTACTAATTATGAAACTTATAAAAAGTTTAACTCCCTAGTGACTTCACAAACTACAGTGGTATTTGTATGGTCACGTTTAGAATTCCAGTTTGTTTTTTAGGTATTTATACTCAGTGTGTGGGCTTTATTCAAACATAGAAGTTAATCAATGTTTTGACAGTGTTTGTTTCTTGTGGCCTGTTGGGGGGAATTGAGTATTTACAGCAGACATGATGACTAATGGAAAAACTGGATATGGGAAGGAAATACCAGTCAACCAATCATTCATCATCTTAAGGTTAAACTGTATAACACATCACAAAGATGACACAACAAGTTGTAAACAAAGTTACAATGGAACAGAAGGCGTGTGTGTGTGTGTGTGTGTGTGTGTGCGTGTGTTTCACAAAGTATGCATTTTTTTTTGTCAAAACCAAGTAAGTTAATTGACTATCTTTGCGTCAAGCTGACATTCTTGGTAGACATCCCCTCCTCCTTTGATTTAAGGATTCATGAAACAAATGCTTATTCCCTGCATGACATGTTTTAAGACTTTTTTTGCATGCATGCATGCATGCATCACACACTCAGCAGCCACATAAGTTACATTATTTTCTTTTTTCAAACAGTGGTTTAGGGTCTGTGAATGGTAAATGTGACACACTGGTGGATGCATGTAGCTATAACTCAGTATGAGGTGTTTCATTCAGTCATATTTCCACATCTGTAAAAACACAAGCACCTAGCCAAGCAGTCAGGTTTGACAAAGATTTTTGAAAGAACGGGTCATTCTAAAGAGGTCATGAAATTCCATCAAAGTGAAAGTGTTTGGCTGAATATCTGCATGCAAGCTGTACATCACCAAGCAAAATACCAAGCATTTGGATGGAATAGTGTAAAGCTTGCTGTAACTGGACTCTGGGTCAGTGGAAATGTGTTCTGTGGAGTGCCAAATCATGCTTGTCTATCTGGCAGTCTGTTGGACAATTCTGGGTTTGGCAAATGCTAGGAGAACATTACCTGCCTGTCTGGACTGTGCTGCACTGTGCCAACTGTAAAGTTTGGTCGAGGAAGCGATGATGCCATAGGAATGTTTTTCTGGGTTTGGCCTAGCTCCAGTGAAGGGAAATCTTAATGCTTCAGCTTCCCAAGACATTTTGCACAATTCTGTGCTTCCATATCTGTGGGAATAGTCTGGGGGAGGCTGTTTTTTGGTCTAATGTGACTGTGCTCGAGTACACAAAACAATGTCCAAGATGATTGTGGTGTGGAAGAACTTGAATGGCCCACACAAAGCCCCGACCCCAACCCCACCCAACACCTCTGGGGTGAACTGGAGCAGAGAATGTGAGCCACGCCCTCTTGTCCAACATCAGTGTCTGACCTTACAAATGCTCTTCTGGAACGAATGGACAAAAATTCCCACAGACACTCTAAAATCTTGTAGAAAGTTTTCCTTTTAAGAGTGGAAATTATTGTAGCTGCTAAGGGGGGGACCAATTTAATATTAGTGCATGTGGATTTTCAACAGTATACCATTAAAGTTCCTGGAGGTGTATAGGTGGCAAGATACTTCATAGCGTGGGACAAAATCATGTGTTGTAAGACGGTAGTGAATTACACAGGGCCTGTATAGGTCTGTTCCAGGTAAAATTCCATAATCCTGTCACTTATGAGATTGGGCAGGAAATTTCTGTGAAATAAAATAGGAAAATGTGAAATATAAATATCTCTTCTTTGATATGCGCTTCATTTCAAAGTAGAGTCAGGGGAGAGGTGAAGAGGTTCTTTTTCATTGTAATGGCACCTCTGAAGAAAACGTTTCCTGTCATGGCCAATTAATGTGTCTTTGATTCCTCTTGTAAGTTGCAGAACATAACAAAACCTATTCACAGGGCCATTTCCCTCAGTCCCACATGGTTCTCAGTCAAACGTATGGAAACTCAGACTAACAGGCACAAACGTGCGGCATGCCGCATGAAAAATGACAGTTTATATTGTGCCACACACACACACACACACACACACACACACACAGACACACACATACACACACACATATACACATACACTTATTGTTTGTTTATGAACTGAAAGCGTGTAATTCAGGTGTGGTTCTGGTAGTTTGTTGCAAGCTTGCAAGCTTTTCGATAAATAGATTTTTTGGGGGGTTTTTGTACTCGCTGACAAATCTCATGTGTCATCATTGCTGCAGATCTTAGAAAGAGATATCAGATAACAAATTGTAATACATTTTTTTATTAATAAATAATAAAATAGAGCATGGTTAACTGTTGATGTTGACAGGCGCATCATTTTAATCAGCAAAATAAGTAAGTTAACTTGGCACACCTTGTCAACCAAATTATTTTTCATATCCTAATCTGAAAATGCCTGGTGGATCCTCCTTGTTTTTTTCTCTGTAAAGTGTTATCCTTGCTGAAGTTTTCTTAAAAGCAGCCATTCTCTACACTAACTCCTCATGATCACACATCTTAACCAAGGTGAACAGATTGAGACAACCTGAAGTTAGGTTAATAGGTTTTGGGACAATGACACATTTTTAAAAACATATATAATTTTGTCTCTGTACACACCACAGTGAATTTTTAATTAAATAATCAAGATGTGATTGAAGTGCAGACTTTCAGTTTTATTGTGAGGGGTTCAACGAAAGTATTGCATTTCTTGAAATTACCTCTATGTTTACATATGGTCCCCTATTTTCAGAGGCTCAGAAGTAATGGGATAATTGTATGACAAGCAGTTTCGTGGCTAGGTGAGGCCTGTTCTCTCATGATCCCACAACAAATTAAATCACTACAAGACCTGGAGTTGATGTCAGGTGTTGAACTTGGTTTGGGTATTTCTTTACTAGAATTTTCAATAATGAGGTCCAAAGAGATGTTGATGCAAGTGAAGGAGGCCATTATTAAGCTGAAAACCAAAATAAACATATCAGAGAGCTATCAAAACCATTGGGAGATATGGGAAAAATTCTTATCAGAATATTTTTTCCCCATTGATTGATAGCGATATAAATCTCAATGTAAATCAAATGCTTTCTGTCGAGTTTAAAATTTCCTTTTTTTGCTCCTAAGTGAGATGTGAAGATATCAGAAGGTAAATTTCAGCACAGATATCATTGCCTGTCGGAAGTTGAACGTGACACGCGTACAGTAGAACATTATACAACTATATTTCAAATAAATAATATGGGTATATACACTAAATTAAAATCTTCATTCTGAGAAGTCAGAAGCTTCCAAGATTTACAGGAAAACAGTTGTTGGTCAACTCCAACTAAAATAAAATCTTAATTCTAAAGTTCTGAAGTCTAAAATTAAAATTTTAAAGTTTTCAAGTGTTACAGAAGAACACAAAGGTATTAATATGAATTAAAATTTCAAACAGTCTGCTTCTGTATGGTATCCTTTCTTTTGTTTTCCAGCGATTAAAGTCTGTTTGAATTTGTACTGTACAATCCTACAAAGAAAGACAAAAACATTCAGTATACCCTTACTATAAATTCAGTCCTCAGGATGGAAGTGTTTCTATCAGTCCCTAAGTCATGACTTCACCTTTTGGTCTTTAGGAAAGTCTGTAGTTTAAAGACATTGGCTTTTCAAATTCCAGCCTTGGTCAGTGCAGTGGGCAGAGAGGCTCAGATGTGGTTCAGATGTGTCTCTCTGTTAAAACAGATCAGTATTATTTCCGACTTTGCGGGAACATGCTTTTGACACAGTTTGCAGCGGAGCTCCTCTGTTTCCCGTTTTGACTTTAAACATCCAAAATATCTCCATGCTAACAAACTCCTATGACCTGTTTTTTCAATAGGCCACGTGTGTTGCTGTGTCTCCTTCGGTAAAGCTTTCTCTCTTGTTTTCTATCATCATTTTCTCTTTTACCTCCTTCTTGAAATGTGGTGCATGCAACTGCAGAAGCCCAAATATTAGCACGTGTCCTGCTGCCGGCTGCTACCTTATTCTGAACCTTACAAATATGGTAGTAACTCTTTTCCAGCCACATAATTGGCTCTTGCTCAACCTGACTGACATGAATATAGCTCATTTCCAACCACATGATTGGTATTGGTATATATAATATATATACATATATATCACCCACCCCTATTTGGGAGTGGCCAAATTCCAGTTCTGAAAAAAAAACATTCATTAGAAATATGAAACCAACATGAAATTGTACCAGAGTGATGGGAAGAGAAAAGTATACCACATCATCTGTCAAACATGGTGGAGGCATTGTTATGGCATTGCACATGTGCAGGTATGACTACAAATGGGACCACGTTACTAGTCTTTATTGATGATATGACTTCTGATATAAGTAGCAGAATGAATTCTAAAGTATACAAGGTTATACTTTATGCTCAGACTCAGCTAAATGCTGCAAAACTGATTGGATGGCACTTCACAGTGCAAATGGATAATGAGCTAAAGCATACTGCAAAATAATGTTAAGTTTCTCCAGGCAAAGACATGTGATATTGCTCAATGGCCAAGTCAGTCACCTGATTTCAACCCAGTAATTTTCAGTTATTGAAGACAAAAAGTGAAGTCAGAGAGACCCACAAATCAGCAGCAGCTTAAGGCAGCTGCAGTGAAGACCTGGCAAAACATCTCAATGAGGAAAGACAACATTTGATGATGTCAGAATCAGAATACTTTATTAATCCCCAGGGGGGAAATTACTTTATGTCAATGGGTTCTAGATTTCATGCAGTCATTGAATGCAAAAGATTTTCATCAAAATATAAAAAATACAATTGTTACTTTGCTTGTTTACTTTTGAGCCTCTGAAAATGGGAGACTACCTGTATGTAAAAAAAATGACTGTAATTCAGTTAATGCAATACTTTTGTCAAACATTTTGATTGTTTGATTTAAAATCCACTGTGTTGGTGAGGTAAAATTATAAATGACATTTCACTGTCCAAAAACATATTTGTTAAGATGATAAATCCCAGATTGGCATCTTCATTTTCATAACCCCCCTCGTTTCCAGATGCATTTGTGCATGTGTATAGTAATGAAAGGATGACAGGTGAGCCAATGAGCACAGGTTACCCACAATAGTCACAGAAGACAGATTCAATGTATGGTAGTCAAATTAATTTTCAAAGGCAATAGCTAACCGTGCTACAACATGGTAAAAATTTACAGGAGGGGTGAAAATGGGCATTGTGAGATCCCTGACAGGATAGAACACTGCTCTGAGACTCAAGACTTGAGATTGATTTCACTTTGATAATTAATTAACCGTTGTCTACCTTTAGTTTTAACTGGTCACTCACTGGTTTCTTTCACTGCATGCTCCTGTTGCAACTTGATGAATCTCAGCTGGTGTTGGTTAAGGAATTACTACAGTGGCTGATCTAAGTAACTGTGAAATTAATGTGAAATTGGTATTGATCCTCTCATTTTATGCTGTCTTCGATTGCATGAAGAATTCCCTTTTTCTTTAGAAGACGGAGCAAATTAAATTACCACGCTTGTGTTGAGTAAGTTGTTTATATTTTACTAATTTTCCTTATCTTTTAATTTTTTTGAAACATTGCACCTGGCAACCCCTCAGTCAAACAGCCAAAGAAGAGTACTGCAGAAACACTCATGCTCTAGAATATAGCATGTAAACCTAAAACTGAACATTTCCCTCAGAGATGGTTTAGTTTCCTTTTTGTACATTCAGTA
Source organism: Etroplus canarensis (assembly GCA_015106775.1). Classification (NCBI taxonomy): domain Eukaryota; kingdom Metazoa; phylum Chordata; class Actinopteri; order Cichliformes; family Cichlidae; genus Etroplus; species Etroplus canarensis. Next base: position 15,059 of record VUQH01069447.1, read on the forward strand.
GGCAGATTTCAATGCAGTATCCTGTATCCTCACAACTGTCATTCCTTAGCCTCTGCAGCTGCTGCCTTGCCCCTCAGGTGCAGACATACATAGGCCTTAATCTTTTGTCAGGTCCATCAGAGCATTTTCGGATTCTCAAAAATAGTTCTGTGCCCACAATTCGTCATGACCAGCGCAGTCAGATGTGTTTTCTTGGCCGGAAGACACCGTAACGTCAAAGGACATAGTGGTTCACTACAACAATAAACCAACTGACAAACACAAGAAAGCTGTTTGATCTGGTACAAACAGAGTCCTTATGGGACTCTTGTTTTACTCCGTTATGTTTTTTACTGACATTTTTTTCTTTACGAGTTGTAGAAGAGGGTTGGGAATTTGATTGAAAGCCGGGATCAGAAACTACCTGTCTCGGTCTGTTATGGGAGGAGGCAGACGTGGAGGAGGTGTAGGGCTAATGTTGGCAGCTATCAACTGGACTGACAGACCAGATTGACATGCTGTATTTGTCTCTGGCTCCTCCGAGACAGAATCTGTTGGACTGCAGCGGCTTCTCCAGCCAAATCCAGCCCTGTTGTTCAGTCAGGGCTTGAGGGGCAGCTGTGAGAGCCATGGGTTGTCAACTGTCCATTGTCTACTCTGCAGGTACAGCCAGGCGAAAAGAACCAGTTTGATTTTTTGCCTTAAGGTTCAGCTCTATGCCATCTCTCTTTTTCTTGTTTTTAAATGAAGGTTGGCAATTCTCCCTCTCTTATACTTCTCTCCCTCATTCTCTTTCTGCTCTGCTCAGCTTCTTTCTTTGCAACAACCTTTGAGGGATGAAGAGGGAAAGAGGGAAGATCAAAGAGAGCCCACACACTCTGCCCTCCAATATCATTAGGCTATCTCTGATGGCATTATTAGAGTTTCTCCCATCCGCATGTGTGTAGCTTTTTTTGTGCATGTGCAATTCTGTTCTTGCTTGTTTATCTATTTTCATGACTGTCTCTTGTGTATGTGTGCATGTGCTTAGGATGTACATGTACCCACTATTTGCAGTCCTTTCCTCTGGCATGAGGCCCAGTGCTGCCATTGGGCCGCCCTGCCATCAGCCCTTGCGTATTGAGCAAGGCGTCCAAGCTCCCCTGCAGCGAAGTACACGCGGGAGTTGCCCGCTGTTTGATGTCACTTCTGTTTTGCACAGATCTTTCGTCAACAAATCCATACAGTGCAGTCATCCACAGTAGCTGAGATAACGGAGAATCGCTATAATAGAAAAAAAAAGAACATCTGGAGCAGGAGGGAAAAGTGCCAAATGAGGCTGGTACTATTGATCTTTCACTTCTCATCATAAAATGCACAATATACTGTAGCTCATCAAAGAGCCATTCATCTGCTTTCATACGAAGTTTTTAAAATTATTATTATTCTATGAGCAGTATGACGAGTGCTTTTTCTCTTAATTCATCAGTCACCAAAGATTGAAAAGCTCAGTATGATGGAGGTCAGTGAATCATTTCAGGAGACCTGTAGCTCACCAAAACTATCTGTTTGTATTGCATCTACATGTCTGCTCATTTGTTTGTGTACAGGTTACTCTGTATATAAAGCTTGCCCAAATCTGGCAGATTTCTTACATGCACTCGATATGTACTATGTTGTAGAATTTCTCTTTTCCCCATATTCATTCTTTCTGACACCGCGTACAAAATATTTCATTTTCTTTGCTATCATAGAATCACAATCTTTTTTCCCACTTGATGAAATGCAAGGGTCGAAATGGCCTGCCACTAGAGATATCATTTTGAAATGTCTGTAAGTGAAATGTGTGAATTAAAATGAAAGGCACTTAGGGGCAGCAATTTCAGATGACTTGTTCAAGTGCACATCATTTGTACCATGTGAAATATGCTATGGTAATACTCACAGACCTTGTTGTGACATGGGGCATCTCTTCATCACTGAACTCAACTTTCTGGGTCCACAGCTCTCCCACAGTCATGTTAAGACCTGGCTCCCTCCCACACGTTTCAGAATATGATGCTTATGGGTTGTGGAAAAGTTGGGAAAATGGCTTGAGCCATATAAGGCAACTGTAGACGATTTCAATGGGGCCATCAATTCACAGCTGAATATTTGACTCGCCATTCGAGGTCCATTTTTCTACAAAGTGAAGGTCACTCCTGCGTGTTACCTTGCTTTTCAATTCTTTATACATCGTCTGCTCTATTGCTTATTTAGCCTGCACTGGGCCTCGGCTGACTGAAGACTCATGCGAGTTGTGTGCAATCTCTTCTGTTTATGTGTGTGTATTTGCATCTGTAACGCACAGTTGGTGCAACCTTGCAAGTTCCACAGAGCTCTACTGTATGTGAAGGGGCAAGCAAGCATGTAAGATGGAGGGATTGAAGGATTGGGAGAGACAGGAGGAAAAGGGAGGGGTAGGGAGACGGAGTCTGCACAGTTACTGAATCCATAAAGGATGAAAAGGGCCTTGGCAGGAGTCTTAAGGGACTAATAAAATAAAGTTCTTTCAGATTAGTTAGCTAATAGAGCTGTAACAAAGTGTTCTGTCTTAACGCTGAGGGGAGCACGGCCTTCTCTGTGCTCCTTGTAATGTGGGTGGAGTGATAAGGCAAGAGAGGGTGGGTGGGCGTACGGGGTTAGGCACTAACAGAACACCTGCTGTGAAGGAGCCCTCTGGGTCTGGTTATTTAGTCAGGGTTGAGCAAGGAGAGGAAGCTACCTGGCATGAAATTACTCTCCTAGTAGCTTTAGTACTTACTGGATGAAATCAGTGCATGGACTCTGGTAGCTACACGTTTTTTCTGTAAGGAAATTAGTGTTTTTTGTAAGGTATAAAAGACAGGACTTTTGCTCTGCGTTGTTGGTGCTTATTTCTTTCTAGCTGAAAAGGACACGAGGAAGAGAAAAGGCTATTGCACAGTACTCTGTTCACGATTTGACTGAACTGTCAAGAAGTGGCCTAGCATTAACAGTATTTCAGTATCAGATCTCAAATGCTGCTCTGCAGATTTGGAGAGAGTGCAGTCATCCATGTCATTTGCACCTAAGTAAATGCTTGTTTTGCTATTCTGTTCTTGATAAATGAGTTTGTCATTATAGCTAAATGCTCATCAATAAGAAACCAAACCAATGAATAAAAGTGAAGCAGTGGCGTCTCCCGCACAGAGAGCCTGGTGGGACACAATAAATACTAACATACAAAGTACTTACTCTATGAATCCAAGTACAAATAAGCAATGAAATAAGTGGAAGTGGTGAAAGATGTGTGGCATTATCTATAACAGCATTTGAGCTAACAAAACTGGTATACCTTGATACCACATCCACAAGTTACACATCCAGACTTCTTAAGCAGTAAATGATCATGTTATTACAAATTACTATTACTTTATTACTAGTTTAAAGCCCTTAGCTTGCTTTCAAAACAATGTTGCATTGATGCAAACTCAGCTCACCAGTGAAATTCACAGCTTGAAAAGAAAAGTTGCACACAATTTTTCAGCTGGGCAACCTTGTCAGCAGGGTTGTTCTCATGAAAGTTGATTTCAGTGATCGGCAATAATTAAAGTGATGGTCATTGCTTGTTATTCAAGGCAACATTTGGCTCATTTCTCCACTGATGCATTACACTATTGTTGGCAGTATTATCAGATTCAAAATGAATGGCGGTCTGCCTCACATCGCCACCCGTAACAAACACTCAAAAAGCAGGCATGCCTGGATGCACGCACACAGTTAATGTGTGTGATTGTAGAGAGGCTACACTGATCCATGGTTATCATTAAATGATAGAAAACAAGAGGAAGACATTGTTGACTGTTGGATTTATTTTTAAATAAGAGCATAATATGACTGTGCGTTTGCAGATGCTTTTTAGCTTGTCTTCTTAACTTTTTTCCCAATTGGGATTTTTTGCTGTGTGCAGGGAGGTTCAGAGAGCAGATAACAGGTGAGCCATTTTACACAGACAGCAACAAACTGGATGATATAGTAGAGCTAGAGATCTATGGTAAAATTAGAGACATCGTGTGAGTTTCAGCTACTCAGCAGATGTCCATCCACTTGTTAATTACTGTAAAGCTAAATCATTCAGTGTTGTCTGTCATCATGTGAAAGTCTCTTCATGCTGGAAATGAGACACTCCCAATGTGTGTGATTTTCAACCGCATTATGATTTTTTTACATTTGGGCCACACATTACACTTTTACAGAATGGGTGCATGTTCTCTTGCCCAGAGGCAGCTAAATCTGGTTTTTGATAAGTTGTCCACTTGTTTCAGTTTACTACCCTGCTCGTGCTGGTTAACACAACAACGAGCTGTTAATTGATAAGACCAATGACAATGTACTGACCTACATCAAATCAATTCGCGGTACTTTTCATTGGCTGATAGCAGCACAGGGCCATCCCAGTCGGGCCCCATGGCTCATTATTGAAAGCACGTCGAACACGCACAGTTTTCATACCAAAGAAGACTGTTAGGAGCTGTCCTGACTTTGGTACAACAGATAAAGCAAGATATTTGGAATACATGACAGTGCTACCATTGGTAAATGGTAAATGAACTGGTACTTATAGAGCGCTTTCTTACTCTAACTGAGCACTCGAAGCGCTTTTTACTACAAGCCTCACTCACCCATTCACACACACAATGATACAGCGCTTTATTCTATGCCTTAAGCGCAGTTAACTATCACACACACATTCACACTCCGATGGATGCATTGGGAGCAATTTGGGATACAGTGTCTTGCCCAAGGACACTTGGGCATGTAGACTGGAGAAGCCAGGGATTCAACCATAATGTTGAGATGCCACAGAATGGAATGAGATTTCTTTTCTTAAGGAAAGCACATTTGACCCACCTGTGAACACATGCATTGACCACAAAGGATTTGAAGAACTCCAAATTTCACAAGCGAGAGCAGTTTTCTTTCAGAGATCATATTAGCTCATTAACGGTAATACCAGTTATGGAGGGACTCGAGAGAGAAGTTGTATAGATGCAAGTTTTCTTTTTTATTCATTAAGTAAAGCCAACGCTCAAGTTTTTAAAATCTGTGTTGAAAAAAAAAAAGTTTAACATTGAAGCAGGTTTTACAATGCAATTTATTTTGTAGCTGTAAATGGTCACCGTTCATCTTTCAACATATAATACAGGACGGTTGTGATTACTTTTGGAGTGGCTGCAAGAATGTAGCCTTTTGCTGTATTAAATCAGTAACGTCTTTTTCAGATGGCAGGAGGTACACTGCCTAATTTTTGAATACTCTCTCCATGGCAAGAATAACCATGCCTCAGTCTCTTGCTCTGCCTCAATGCTTATTATAGTGAGATATTGTGGTGAGCATACACTGTATGCAGAATGGAAAAATGGAATGTTGTGCATGCACATGGAAAGCTATAAATTAAGATTAACAGTGCATTGAGTATTTGCATTCTTTGAGCAGGGACTGGCTGGAATTTGTTGATAGGAATTTTGTATTTCAGCAAGCATACATGGGTCAGCTTGGGTCCTAGTGATCAGCCACCAGAGTGTGAACTCGAGACTCCATGTGGACAAACACGCACTTTCCAATTTGTTGCAGTAGTCACAACCCTACAAGGCACAAATTGTGGATTCCTCCTCCAAGTGGACTTCATACAGACTTAAAAAAAATGTAAAAGGAACAACTGCTTGGCCGTGGCGTTTGCAGGTGTTCATGTCTGCAAGTGAGAATAATCCAAAGTTAAGACAGACTCTCTGTGGGTGATGCCCTTAGCAACTGGAGGAGGGGAAGTACTAGTTTAAGCTGGCCTTGCTCTTGATACGAGAGGGAAAAAAGGTCAAGAAGAGGAAAACAGAGTTCTCTCCAGAAACTGAAGTGGGGAGAAAGAAATCCAAGAGATGAGTAGAACATACTTTTTCTCTAATAACAGAGAGTGAGGAGCTTCCTCAGTGCTGTCATTATCGCTGGAATAGTTAATGAGAGGCTTCTCAGAGTGGAGACTGATTGAGTGCGTCATCTTCATTCTCGTCTCACTCACTGTGCCCTTAATGTGATCCTACTCTTTCTTCTTTGTAGATCTCTACTTTTGCTGTAATTTGGAGAAATGGAATATGATTTCTTGCTAAGGGTTGTGGGATTTTTTTCTCAACTCTATTAAAATGGGGGTTAAGGGTTCATGTAGGTTTATATACTTGATGGTGGCCTTGCTCATGAAGTTAGAGAATATGTGTATACAGTTTGAAAAAATGAGTCTTATTTTCAAACTCTAAAGGTGTTATATTTAAATTATCCTTAAATCTTTGCCTATTATATACACCTTTACATGCCTGAACATATTTGCCAGTGCCAACACTGGTACCTGAAAAGCACTAAAATGACTGGGAATTCTTAGTTGAAATGGTAACATTTCTTTTATGTGCTGTATTGGGACAAACACACACACACACACACACACACACACACACAAGCACAGTGAAACACCAGCAATTTCACCTCTTTTCTAAACCCATTCTGTAATCACTCTGCTCCAGGCTGCTCCAGAGTTTCTATTTTCAACTTAGCAATTGTTCTGTTCATGAAAGAAAGCTTGCTCTACTTCAATCCACAGAAAATATGATAGATACCGAATATTGAATTATAAAACACAAAGTAAAATTTTCAAAGTGCCGTGATCGAATAGAAGTTGATGGAGGTGAGCATGTACAGATTTGTCCTGAACACTGAGCTTTAGTTAAAAATGTTTTAACTTGTGAAAAGACGTTTCCTCTTTTCTACACTTTCTTAGCTGTTGCATTCTGTGAAACTGGCGAGGGGGTGAGGGGAGTAACAAAAGTGTACAGACGAAAACGAAAGAGTCAACCAAAGTGAATTCCCAAAATAAATCAGATTTTATTAAAAGGTTTAAGCATAGGAGAGGGATAGGCTGCCATGTTAACCAGAATACTTCAGACAACAAAAGACATCAGCAAACCCTACATGCGAAAAAAACCAAAGTACACAGCAGGCCTGCGAGGACCTTAACACTCGCTCCCTAAATGCAAATACTAAGTACTCTTCACAATATCACTTACCAGGTTATTTTTACAAATTTAAACTGTTGTCTAAGTTTCTGCACCTTACATTTGTAACCATTCATACAGAGAAAGTCTTAAAGGGGAAATGTGCAACATTTAAGGTGATCTGTCTTCATATTTATGCTTTTTATTGTGTAAAATCACTCTAGGACAACAATCATGTTTCTGTTCACTTACAAAAAGATATTTGTATACACGGTGTTAACGGGTTCCCTTTCATGGAAGCTGCCATGCTGCACAACTGAGATTCTGCAGTAGCTTAGAATGGACAAACAGACTCGAATACTAGCTTTTGTGTTTCTCCTGACTACTGTTTACCGTGAACTGCTATAACAATGCAGAGCGACTATCATTGCTCATCTTTTCCTTTGGCAGTATAAAAACTGAGCTTCTAATTAAGGTTGGGCAATCTGCTCCGTAGTCCAATCATCCTGTTATCCCCCGTGGAATCTCCAGTGACCAATAGCATCACCAGTGGGGCAAACAGGGTAATGTGTGCCATTAGAGTGGTGCTATCTACCCTCCGTTCTACACAATGTGTGACCTAATCACACACAAAAAAACTGTGTCATTAGTGAGAGAGAAATCCACACGGGATTTATTTCTCATTTCTAGCATTAAGAGACTTTAACACATTGACATATAACGTTGCATGATTTAGCTTCACCGTAATTAGTGGATGTATATCAGCTGATTTAACTAGGATGGTAAAAAGTCATAACATTTGCTGGTTCTTTACTTTATTTACCTTGGACCTGTAGCTCTACTACATAGGAAAATAGGGATTGCCCACCAGGTGGCATTATCATTCATTCATTTATTCATTCATTCATGCATTCACTCATTCATGCATGCATTCATTCATTCACTTACTTACATTTTTGGCCACATCTCTGTAACTATGTGCCCAATCTGCCAAACCAAGTTGATCATGGAATCACATACTTTCACAGTGACACTTTGTCATATCTGCCACCATTGCTATCTGCTGTTGCCATGGCTGAAATCATTAAAAAATGTTCGGGGATATTATGGAATAAACTTTGCGTCTGCTGCATACATAGGTTCTTAATCAACCAATTTGCATTTTCAAAAAAAGAAGAAGAAAAAAACTCAAAATTGAGCATGGAAACTATCATGACATCATATCAAGTGGGCTCGAGTCAGGTCAGCATTCATGACAAACTTGGGGCTTTTTGAGGATATGCCAGACAGCGATGTCCTCCTCTTGTTTTCTGTCATTTGATGAGAGCGATGGATCAGTGTAGCTCATCCACAATCACACACATTTACTTTAAAGTGGGAAAGTCTGATGAAGATGTGTGCCTGCGTACGTTAAGATGTGTCTATGGTTTAAGCATCAGTTATATCTCAAGATGCTGCTTGAAACTCTGGAAGTGCAAATTCAATTTATTATGAGTCTAATTATAGTGATAATATTAATTTAAGGCATCGACGCGGGAAATGAGCTTAAAATCACCTTCTCTTCTCTTTGACCGCCACTGATCCTAGACATAATTGTCCATTGGCACAATCCCACTCCTAACTCCTAAATCTTATTCAGTTCAGTTGCATTTCCACTTCCTGATTATCCTAGGTTCTCTGACACATATGGGAGGAGGGTGAGATAAGGTATTCAGCTGTTGCAGACTGCGCCAGTACATGTCACTAAATATCACACGCTGGTCTTTTAAGAGGATAATGTTATACTTTAAGTTTAGTCTAAAAGAGGACTCAAATGCCATCACGAAGAGTTGACAGGGAGGCTACACGAAAAGTAAACTTTATACAAACTTACAGATTATGGATGGCAACAAAAAGGAGCCACATGTTAAAATCAGGATGAATCCAATAAATCCAAAACAGCAACTGGGAGCGGACTGTCTGGCGGCTGGTGAACAGGAACACTAGAGATCTTGGGTGGACGGCTGATCAGTGGGGGAGGAGCTGGGAAGCAGGAGACCTGAGACAAAAGGCGTAAGAACATCGCAGTCAAACAGAAAGAAGACTTGCCCAACTGTTGAATTCCTGGCCAGTCCTTTTGGTTAATCCATAGCTTTTAAAATGATATAAATTAGGGGAAGAAAAATGAGGAACTCCACATTGAGCATCAACCTCCCAGAAACTGAAACACTATTTTAAGAATACTCATCGTACTGTACTAAGACTCAGATTGACGATTGAAATCCCCCAAGCTTCTGAAATCTGTGTCAATGACAACTTTCCTGCATAATGAATTTGTTAAGTAAGTGTATCCTCAAGACTTTCTTTCGTTCCTATATTTAGCAAATTCTTTATCTGAGAAAAGGAGAGCAATGGGGTCCTGCTGTAGCAGACTACTTGACACCCGATTTAGAGCTCTTGGAGCTTTTTTGTGCTTATTAAAATTAAATTATGAGCATTTTTGTTCAGCAGCAGTAACTACATCAGGGTCATGGTCTTAATTTACCCCTTTATGCTTTATTCTGGGGCCACTTGTTTGCTCTCATTGGCTCTCTGGATTTCAGTCTTTGCCATTTTGCAGCACTGTTGCTTGACCAGAAACAGAGGGAGTTTAAGTGGGGTACCATTAATAAAGACTAAAGCCATAGGCCACTGGTGTAGCTGATGCTGTAATGATTAATGAGAGCCATTCTTTAGCCTCAGTGGTGGTATCTCTGTTGAATTAGGCTCTGATTATTCTGGCTGGGTCACACATGAGTAATAGGAGGTGTGTGGTGCAAGCAAGGACAAGTGTGAGCCAAATGTTCATAACTAGTAATGTTTCTACCTTTCATGCTGTGCTGAAAAAAATTTGTGCATAAATTTATGTGTCGCTTGATTTTAAAAATGTGGACAGCATGATACATATAAATATAGTATCTGAAATAAAGTTTTTCTCTTGTTTCTTACTAATCACTCATAGGCCTTAGCCATTAATGCATTCATTAGCCATATCATGTGGAATACAATACAGGATAGAACTATCTGTGTCTGACCAGGCATTGGCTATAAGAGCTTACATGCCTTTTGCAGCTATGTATTTACATTAATTCCAATAACATATATGTCCTCCTTGTAATTCCATAGCCCCAATAATGGCTCCTTGGCCCCATGGTGCCATTTCCGCATAATTAAGATTCTGCTGTTAAAATGTAGGATTGTTGTGGCGCCTTCTAAATTACAATATATTTGTCCTCCCCCAAGGGCTGTTTTTTCCATTAGGACTTCATGAAATGGCTTTTTGCTTACTCTTTATAATTTGGTTTTCATAGCTGGATTATAATTTGTTAGCCTGAGTAGGAAGAAAGAAGCAGGAGATGGTGTTATAACACTGCGTAGGAGATTATTGCCATGCCCTCTGCCCTCAGAGAGATGCTCAGAAAATTGATTTATAACATGAAATGCACAGGATGGTAAATCTACAGCCTGACTTTAACTATGCTATCTCTGCACCCTTGACAAATAATGCAGTTCACTGGAGAGACTGGTTATCTGACACTCTGCTCTTTGGTCGACGCCGGACAAGAAGGTCAGCATTAGATTCTTGCTTTCTAGTACTTTTGTACGTGTCTCTGCTCCCTTTTTTCCCCAGAAAAAAAGAGGTCACCAGGGTGACACAGTGACGTGGTGGTTAGCACTTTCTGTGGGCTTTCGGTGTGGAGTTCACATGGCTCTGCATTTCTTTCTGGGTGTTCTAGCTTCCTCATAGAATCCAAAGACATACATTTTAGGTTAATTGCAGCTTTAAATTGGTTATAGGTGAGAATATGAGCATGAAGGTTTCTCTCTGTGATAGACTGGCGACCTGTTAAAGGTGTGCCCACCTCTAGCCTTATGACGGGAGGAAT